>PVHY01012268.1:0-15626 GCA_004024945.1 Uropsilus gracilis | reverse complement strand
CAAACAATGTAAGGGTAAGTAAGTTTTTCTGCCATGTAGCCATACAAAATTTTATGGTTTTCAATTAACAATTACCTAAGCAAGGCTGCTGTATGCTCCATGATAATTTCTTACCCAAAGTTGCAACTAAAGCAACTAATTTGATTCATCTTATTTTAATGAAATGATTGTGCTCATGAGAAATTCTATTTTTATAAACATCTCATTTTCACATGTTTTCAACTATCCTACACTTATTTCTAAGTAGTTATAAAATTAACACAGGAATGTGTTAACACAAGAATGTCAGTGGTGGTTGGATTATTTAATGTCACTCTGGTTATTGATTTGTCTATGTATTCTTTGTTGGTTTTCTATTCAATCTGGCCCACTTCTCTTTTCCTGAAGTCTGTTTTCAAGAGAATCAAGTTTTTCTTTTTCAAATGACATGGTCAAATTGAGTTAGAGGGCTATTATTAAATATTATTAAAATTTATTAAAAATTACTCTTGGGGAGATCAATCTTCACACATCTGTTAATTTCATTGAGTAAGCAAGAAATTTGTCTTCCTTACGCAAAAGGCCAAGAGACTCAGGAAAGGTTACGAGAATATATTTGCCAACACTGAGACTTGGCCAGTTAATAATTGGATCTAGGTACCTACTTGATCATATTTTTTGTTGTAAAGATGTAACATCTTTGACTCTATTGACTAAAATTATTTTTTAATAATTAAAATTATTTTCTTACAGAATTGTTCATTTTTGTACAGTATTTGATTTCGCCCTCAGGTGCAGTCCCTCTAGTTCTCCCACCACCATAACAAAAACACACACTATCAATCACCATATTCCCAGGGAGTGTTCTTCCCTCCCCTGTCATGATCCTTCCTCCACTCCCCACTCTCCCACATTGCCATATGTCTCAGTTCTATGGTCACCTTGCAAATTTCATCTCTTTTCTCACCCTTTGTTTGGTTTCTCTATATTATATATTACAATATATAAATAATATAATATAAATAAATAAATATATATATATAATATATGTAGTTGAAGCCTTCTATTCTTATCTTCTTCCTTCTGACTTAGCATAATCCCTTCCTTGACTGAAATTCTTGATCTGATTTCATTGGTAACTATCACCTTTCACTTGCATCACTTTATCCTTATTTTTTCAGAATTACCCACTCAACTGAAAATAACTTTTTTGTTAGCTTTAATGACAAATAAATTGTAAGAAATTTAAAACATTCATAATCATTTCATATATGTGTGTGTGTTTGTGTTTATACACAACTATTCTCTTCAGGTTTAATTAGTGACTATCACTTCACGTTTACTTTTTTGTGTGAAAACACAATTCTATTATTCATGAATTTTAATTCTACTCTAGAGTGCTATTAACTATATTCA
Organism: Uropsilus gracilis; assembly: GCA_004024945.1. NCBI lineage: Eukaryota > Metazoa > Chordata > Mammalia > Eulipotyphla > Talpidae > Uropsilus > Uropsilus gracilis. The sequence continues at coordinate 14,231 of PVHY01012268.1, read as the reverse complement.
CCATGTTTTACATTAGATCACCAAACTTATTAAATTCTAACACCTCTGTTTTCCCCAGCCCTTGCAACAACTGTTTTCTTTTGTTTCTGTGAGAACAACTTTTAATTATTCCTCATTTAAGTGATGAAATGGAATTTTTGTCTTTTTCTTCTCTTAGCATAATGCTCTACAGATTCATCCATGTTGTTGCAAATGACAGCATTTTCCTTTCTAATGTTGAATAACATTCCATCACATGTATATCACATTTTCTTTATCCATTTTTTTATGAACATTTAAGTTGATTCTATACCCTTTCTATTGTAAATAATGCTGCAGTGAACATGGAAGTACAGATTCCTCTTCAAAATAATGGTTTATTTTCCTTTGGATTTAGCCTGAGTGAAATACCATCTCATATCTGTTAGAAAGTCCATTATCAACAAAAGAGGTAATAAATCCTGGCAAGAATATAGATTAAAAAGGAATCTTTGTAGGTAGAAATGTAAATAGTAAATGTAAATAGTCATTAGAAATGTAAATAGTCATTCTGTAAATAGTCAGTATGGAGGGTCTTCAAGAAACTGCAAATATAGCAACCACATTATTCAACGATCCCACTTCTGGTTATATATCCAGAAGCTGTCTATTGTAGACTAAAAAGTTATTAGTGCACTGCTTGTCACTTACCTGTCTAATCTCAAGATTTTTGAAGACCTTATTTAATAAATCTTGGTCTCTCTTTTATTCTTCACATGGCTGTTAATAAATAAACCAGACAGTGAAAAACAAATGCAGGATGATTCATATATGAAATATGAAGAAATAAAACAAGTGAATTAACAAACCAAAAGCAAAATAAGCCTAACCCTATGAAAAGAGCACAGACTTAGAAACTTAGAAAACTTTTAAGATTTCCACCGATTATACTTACTAGCTGTAAAATAGTATTTTAAAAATACCTCACTTGTGGAGTTATTGTAAATGTTGGAATTTATTATGTATATACTATATATTTATAGCTCATAGCATGATGCTTAGTAATTCATATTATCAATGTGAATGGGATAGATATATAGTTATATATGTGTACATTTGTATATGTGTACATATGTATATATGTGTACATGTGTGTATATATGTTATGATGAGCTTCTAAATACAAGTGAAAATAATAAACAAATTCATAGTTCTAAATATTCAAATACTACAATGGTTAGTAAATGTTTTCCTAAAAGATCAGATATTACATATTTTTTACTTTGCCATCCTTATTGTCTCTATTGCCAACTACTCACATCTGTTAGTGTCGCACCAACATAGTCATGAGTGTCCATAAATGAGTGGATGTGGTTGAGTCCAATAAATCCTTCTTTATAAAAACAGGCAGTCAGCCATGTATTTATAGACTATTATAAGCTTTTTAATATTATTGAAAATAAGATAAATGCTATAAATTTAACATCAAGTATCTGATATATGACACATCTTTTTTTCATAAACATACCTTTATTTAATTGTAGTTAACTAATACAGTTATTTTCTTATTGTACATATCTGCATTTGTATATTTGTTGGTTCAGCAAATATCCATAAAGTAATACAAGTTACAAATTTCAGACCTTCTGCAAAGACCAGAAAAAAAGAATAAGCTATAAATCCCTTTCTAAAATGTAAGCAAACACACAAAAAATATTCTCTCCATGGAATATCTATCTATATTTATATGTTGAGAATAGGATTAATGCTATGAATCTATTAAAATATGTATAGCCTCTCAAAATTCACATCTGTGGTATTTGCAGCAATTGTCAAAATATTTGGCAGCTCCCCGACTATTAAGAGGTGGAATCTGCTTCTCCACTCTGAATCAAGACTTGTCCAAATGATTGACTCTGATAATAGCAAATAGGATGCAAGCAGAGGGTTTCAAATGCTCTTCAGCTTTGGGCTTATCTTCTGTTATTACCCTTTTGGATGCAGGGGCCACCTCGTGAAGAAATTCAGGATAGTCTTTGGATGATGAGAGATCACATGGAATGAAAGTGAGCCATCACTGCTAACTCACCTTAGATTAATGCATCTTCCAACGACTGATGAATGAGCAAGACCATTTTAAGTCGTTCTACCCCAACTTCAGTTAACCACAAATATATGTTGTCATAGATCAGATATAGCATTCAGTTAACCCATAAAATCATGAGTATAATGATTTTCTTTTTAAGTAATTAACATGTCATAATTCTTTTTTTTTTTTTTTTTTTTTTAGACTAGGTCTATTTTTGCCCATGGAACCACAGGCTCTCGTTGCCCGGGGTACCACAGACACAAGCAATCAATCCCCAGCCTCAGCTTCCCAGGTAGCTGGGATGACAAGCGCGCGCCACGCCCAGTTATTTTTTTGGAGCAAGCTCTCACTACGGGCCCAAGGCGGGACTCAAACCGCGATCCCTTAGCCCCGCCACTTCATAGGCTGAAGCTTACAGGCACGAGCCAACGTGCCCAGCCTAATTTATGTCATAATTCTTTATGAATTCAAAGCTAACTGAAATATAATGAGTTCTACTTCATAGGTCACAAAAACTGTGCATCAGCATATCTACATGTATGTGCTGATGTGTATTTTTGTGTGGTATTTTGTAAAGGGTGACAGTTAAAGAAACACTGCATTGACATTTTTCAGTTGACATTCTTCAACAACTAAGAGAAAGCCTGTTTTCAAGGGGGGAATAAAGAAAAAAAGAATAGGCACTGCATTGCAATGAACTCTGCCCAAAATTAAAATGTTTAACATTTAAAAATATGCCATGTACCATATGCCACACTGGCTTCTATTACTATAGTAATTCATAACATTTTTGGATGCCAGCAAAACTTAGTAGTCTGTACAATATGGTCTCCACTTCACTGGCATTTGTCATTACTTTATATTGTATTACTGTTAGTAAAATGATGAAAGTTCTGACCATTTGGAGGGCCATTAATTCCTATAGCTCACTTAGTAGCAATTCCTAAGGCATGTTCTAATGAGACTCAGGGGCATATAAAAGATAATGCCCTCCGTAAGAGATGAAGAGTTCTTCCTTTTCACACAAGTCATCAAACACAAGAAGAGATCAGTTGCAGTCTAAGTGTACAGGAACGTTCTAATTGGGGTGGGTGGGGAGGGGGGGATGTGTCATGAACTAAGTGTGACTCTTCCCACAGTTCCAGAAATTATAGTACCCAAAGAAGCTTGTGCTCTAGATAATATGACGCCCATCTTACCATCCCAACCCCTATCCTGTAGAATGAGTTCTTGCTGTATTTAATCAGCATTTAATGTTTAGTTATAGTTTAGTTTATAACTTTTAGGTAAGGACTCTGATTATAAATACTTTCAGAGGAAGTATTACTTCACTTTTTGCCTCATATACAAGTTGAAGACAGTTTATATACCTCTAAGTACTTCTAGGTATATACATACAAGTTTTAAGGTGTGTCTTTGCAAAATTTTTAAAAGTTAAATTATATATATATATATATATCTCACATCATTGTGATTCCTGGGCATCACCCACCACCTCCCCTCCCTCGCCACTCCAGCTGGTCGCTCCCAGTTGTGTACTTTTGTTGGTTGTCCATATATTAGTGAAATCATTTGGTTTCTGTCTTTTTCTTCTGATTTGTTTCTGCCAACATGATTTCTTAAAATTTTAAAGTCAATGTTGTTCTGATAGTTTTCATTTGCTTTTGTTTATGTCAGTCTCTTTATAATCACTTCTTCGGTTAATATAACAATGATTATTGTCAAGAAGCTGCTGCTCTGTTAAGTGATTCATTTCTATATGTATACAAAATGCATATGTATATTGTTTTCTTATCACTTACCTTCATTGTCCCAGATATTGTGCTCAATATTTACTTTAAGTGTATTATTTTATGTAATTTTCCTTACATCTCAGAGTATCTGTCCTTAGATTTATTGCTTTAAGTTATATACCTATTAGACAGGATTATTGATATAAGTCTGAACTCTCAGTTGAATGACTTCACATCATCAAGAAACGTATGAACTCTTATTTGAGTTAAAAATATACAATTCAATCATTTACTAAGTACTCAGTTTCTGCTATATTACAACAACTGTAGCACTTATTGGGGCAGAGAATAAATGGGACACATTATTTGCAGTCAAGGAAGTTATTGTCTGCACTTTTTAGATGGACAATTCAGAGGGACTGCAGTGTGAAGCAAGCTGTGAAAGGAAAGCATCCTGGTATCTTGGCATGACAGGAGAGCTTTTCTATCAATCCAAGCAGTTGGGCAGACAGAGAATTCCATGTCAAAACTGGAAACCGCCATACATCCTGTCACAGGTACACCAATTGAAAGCTTTTTTTTTTGGAATTCTTACTTGGAATCTGTGCTTTTTAAAATCCAGCTAAACTAATGTTTTTGGACCATAGACTCCCTACTAAGTCATAATCAGTCTTCTTAACACTATTGTAGATACAAATAATTGAAAGATAAAGCTCTAACTTCTTGAATATTAAATTAATTATCTGTGGTGGATCATCTCTCTAATTTGAGGGGAGATTTGATTTTTAATAACAACAAATGGCAAGAACTGGGTCTGACAACAAAAAGAATGAGTGATCTATCTATCTATCTATCTATCTATCTATCTATCTATCTATCTATCTATCTATCTATCTATCTATCTATCTATCTATCTGTTTGTCTGTCTGTCTGTCTATCATCTATTCATCCATCATCTATCTACTTATCTATCTGCCTGTCTAGTATTTTAGTCAAAAATTGTATGTGATTAGAAAGTAGTAAGGTTAATAATCTATCATTCTAGTAAATTAATCTTTAACACCAAAAATAGTTCAAACATTTTTTGAAAAATAGAAATAACTTTAGTAAAAAGTTATCTCTCACTTCTGTATATATATCAGAATTTCATTTTATTATGTATACACCAAATATGTCCTTTGTCTCCCTTTCATCTTCCTGAGAGCTCATTTATTAGTGTTGGAGTTACTCCCAGATTTTCAAATAAGAACTACAAAGCCAACTTTACTAGAAAAATGCTTTCTAAAATAATTGAACCATGGAAATACTGTTGATACTTACTGAAATATGCAAACCTGAGTTTATAATATATATATATCTCCAAGGAAGAAATCCAAAGCTAGTAAATGGTTTTTCATATTGCAAAATTTTTTTGCTTAGGTAGAATAATTTGATTGGCAGTTTGTTTTGGAAGTCTCTCAGTACTTTTATTTAGTCTATGTTAAGCCTACTGAATTTACTATTTAAAAACAAAACAAATGCAAACAAATAGAAAACAATTAAAGCCATCTTAATATTGAACCTACTTCTTTTTAAAGTTTCTTCATGAAGAAAAAATCACAAATATACACACATATACATGCCTATACATGCCATAGGTTAATTTTTTAAACTATATTTTATTTTATATGCAAGTTAAAGTGAATATGTCATTCTTTCAATGAGTTTCTTCATTGCTCTGTTTACAATTATTATTATATATATAATAACATCGTTGTATTCCTCAGGGTTCTCCTACTACCATATCACCTTGAGCAATCATCTTGATCTTTTGTGATGATCCCATCCCTGATTTCCCTCTCTATCCTTCACCTTTCCTAGCTGTTTGCTTTAATTCTGCTGTCACCTTGCTAGTTTTGACTTTTTGTTTTCCTTTTGTTTGTTTTCCTATATTACAGCTACAAAGGAGGTCATCTGGTTTTTGTCTTTTTCTTTACGGCTTATTTCTGCTAGTGTGATTCCTTCTAGGTCCATCCATGTTATCACAAATGCATCCTATTTGTCTTTTTTGATTGAAGAATAATAATCCACTGTATAAAAATACCACAACTTTCTGATCCATTCTGATCCATCTATTTGGGGGCATTTGGGTTGTTCCCAAATCCTGGCTATTGTAAATAATACTGCAATAAACATCTGAGTACAGGTGTTCTTTTGAACTAGTGTTTTGGTATCCTTTGGATAGATTCTCAGTAGTGGAATTTGATTAAATGGTAATTCCATTTTTCAGTAGTTTGAAGTTCCTTCACACAATTTTCCATAGTGGCTGGAGCAGTTTGCATTCCCACCACCAGTGTAGGAGTGTTCCTTTTTCTCCACATTCATACCAGGACTTCTTGTGGCCTGGTTTTTTGATATGGGCCATTCATGTAGGTCTAAGGTGGTATCTAATTGTGGTTTTGATTTGCATTTCCCTGATTATAAGTAATATTGAGCATTTTTTCATATATTTGTTGACCTTTTGTATTTCTTTTTTGGAGAAGTATCTTTTAAGCTTCTCCCCAAGTTTTGACTGGGAGTTTTGCTTTATTTTTGTTGAGTTGTGTGAGTTCTTTGTGGATCTTAGATATTAGTCCTCTGCCAGTTGAGTGGAGAGCAAAAAATTTTCCCCATTTGGTTGGGTGTCTTTTGTTTTATCTTTTTCTGTACAGAAACTTTTTAGTTTGATGTAGTCCCAGCTGTTTATATGTTCTTTCCTTTTCTTTGCATGTGTAGATGTGTTCTGAAAGATATTTTTTATGGTATAGGTCATGGAGTGTTTTATCTATGTTTCCTTCTATGTGTTTTATGATTTTGGGTCTTACATACAGGTTTTTTACCCATTTTGAGTTGGTTTTTGTGTGTGGTATAAGAGGGTAGTATTTATTTATTCATTTGCATGCAGCAGTCTAGTTTTCTCAGACCCATTTATTGAAGAGATTATCCCTGTTCCAATGTATGTTTATTCCCCCATTGTCAAAAATTAGTTGACCATACATGTGTATCTTTATTTCTGGGCCTTCAATTATGTTCCATTGATCTATGTGTCTATTTTTGTTCCAGTACCATGTGGTTTTAATTATTGTGACTTTAGAATTTAATTTGAGGTCTAGGAATGTAATACATCTATTCTCTCTCCTTTTGGTCAGTAGTGCTTTGGCTATTCAAACTCTTTTATTATTCCATATGAATTTCAGTAATTTTGATACTATTTCTTTTACAATTCTTTGTTTGAAAACTCAACTTTCTAAAGCAAATTGAATTGATCTCTATAAATAGTAATTTGAAAAGTTGAGGAAAAAGTACATAACATCCAAACTAAGACACTCAGTTGAGAATGTTAGTAAAACTGGGACATTTAAAGAATATGAGAAACTGTATTAAAAATTTAGTAAGATATATTTGACAATGTGCAAATGTTCTAATTTCTCATTTGTTTGATTTTATTTACAAAATCAGACATAGATTTGTTGGGAATTTTGTGCTATACACATAAAATAGTAGCTATAAATCCACATATTTTAGAGATTATATAAAATGTCATTTTATTAGGTGTTATATTTACTATATAAATATTTTAGTCTACACTTAATGTTTTAACAACTTATGAGCTACTTACAAAAAGAACATATAAATATGTTGATACAAAAAATAATGAAAGAAAATGAAATGATAGATGAACATTCCAAGTTATATTCTAAAGAAAGATTGTGCAACCTTATAGAAAGCAAATGACATAACTATGAGCAGAAATAATCAACTATTTCATTATAGTGAGAAATTTGAACTAGCCTCTTTCAATATTTTAGAGAACAAGTTGAAAAAGTTGATATATAACCATAAAATACAAAAAAAAAATGGTTATTGCTAACAAATAGAGTTCCCTTAATAATCCCTGATGTAATAGTTAGTATCTATGAACAAGAAAGCATTTTATCACACATCAGAATATGGTCTTGTCCTCTATTTGAGTTTATAGGATATAATAGTTAAGCTTCAGCATTGTCTTGCATTATACATTAAACAAACTAGGTATCATTCAATAAGCTTTAAGGTCTGGAAGTAAAACATTTTAGACATTCACCTCTTCAATCCTTTCCACACTCTTATTCACTGTGTGAATACTCTGTTCAACTTCCATGCACTCAATCAGTAACTTGACAAAGTCAGACCTACTAACTTAGCACAATCTTTAATAAAAGAACATTTGTTGCTGCTCCTCCCATTGCTTTTTAAGGCAAGATTCTATCAATAATCGACTATTCCATTTTCTAGTTTTCAGCTTTATTAGTTTCTAGTCAAAACTTAATCAAGATTTAAGGTCAATGAATAGAGTCTGGCCCTTGAGGGAGCAGGAGCAAAAGATAAATGTGACCTGGGAAGATTCTTATCACCACCATTAGGACTATACAAAATAAAATAACAGCTAACTGTTTATGTTTAAAGATTTTATTTTAACACTTCAATGACTTGGCTTGCTTATAACTTTGAAACATAAACCCAGTTAGGGCCAGTCAATGCAATTACAAACAAAAAGGAAAACTTGATTGTTTTTCCATGCATGAAAACATTAAGAAAATTAAGTCTTTCCCCTCTTGTCCAAGTATTGACTATAATTATAGATAGCAGGGATTCTTAGTTACTCTAAAATATGGATGTGCTTTTCTACAGCTTCTACTATATAGCTGATTATTAAAGGAACATATGAAGATTGGTTTAATGAGTGCAGTTATGCAAACAATGGGGGAGGAAGGCCATTACTGCATAATCTTGCTGCTTTTTTATCATTAGCTTAAAAGCACAGTCAAGAGGAACACGTTCAAACTAGTTTAGCTACCATTCTATTATTAATTTCCCATGAGTTGGTCTTTCAATATCTACTCTCAGGAAAGAAAGGGAAAAGCAGAAGGAAAAGCAGATATTTCATTCTTCAGCTTTTAAAGCTATTTAGGTGACTGTTTACCTGCAACAAGGTTCAAAATGTTCTTAGTCTAAGAGGGAAAATAGAACCTTTTTTAGAAACAGTATAAATGGGAATAGAGGTAGATAATGGATATCAAAAGAAAAAAGGATGGCCTATGTCTGAAATATATGTATAATATATCAACATATATACATTTGAAATTAGAAGGAATGTAAAAAATCATGAGTCAAAATTATGTGATTTTGTTAAATCACATATAAACCAAATAAATTTGTCATATTATTGTTGGTTTATTTCCATTCATTATTATTATTGGTATTATAATAATTTATTTTAATATTGAATATCCAGAACTCAACAACATATCATAAAAGAACAACTTGCCTTCTGTAAATTTTTAAAAATTTATTTTGTGGGTCCAAACTTTTCCCTGTTCTTGAATGAATAATAATATTTTTTATTAATCTTAAGTACTAGAAAGCATCCTGTCTCTTCAATTCAGACAGCATAGTCTCAGTTTAGTAGCCTAGTGATTAGACCTGACTAATAGTGGTGACTTTAAATTGATTTTCAGGTTGAAACTTGCCTGATTTCACATATCTCAAAAAAGAACAACCAATAAACTACTGACTGTTGACCCAGATTGAGAATTTTGCTGTTCCGTGTCTTTGATCAACATGCTAATCTCCTTTTACATGAGACCTTACATTGCAGATGAAGGATACAGTAGAGTGACAAAGCTTAATTGTTGAATTTAAATGTTCCTATGCACCTAAATAGTTTCCTGTTATAATTCATTTCCCATAGAATTAATTGTCAGCCAACACTTCTGTTTCTCTTTTTTGTTGTTGTTGTTTGGAATATCAATTTTTCTGGACATTTTGATTGCCACAGAATGGGTGTTAAAGGTTTTAGTTTTTTAATCTTTTAGAGAATTAATTTGAAGGAATAAAAATTATGATTTTGAAAAAAATAGTAAAATTGAAGTCATTAGCGTTCAGTGTTCAAATAATTAAATGCAATAGAATATTGTTATAAAAAAAGTTTCCCTGATTTGCTTACAATTAATGAAGAAAATTCCTACTTTTTGCTTTTAATTTTTTACTTTTTGCTTACTATTAATATGCTTACTAATAATATTTGCTTACTATTAATATTAATATGAAAAAATGGCGAAAAAAACTATAATTTTGTATCTCCTCATCATCTCTGTTTTCTTCCTTGTTTTCAGTAGTCCTGAGTCTCATTTATTGGAGCAGAGGGAAGAAGAGGCAACAGAGTAGGAAAGTTTCTAATGACAGGTGACCTTGTGGAGATCACTACCTTTTGAACTGGGCAAGTATTTAAGCTGACTCCTTCAAGAAAATTCCTCATCACTTTGACCACTTATCTGAGCTCCCATAAACACACATGTTTATACTCCATACTCCATACTCACTTTTCACTTTCTATGCCTTTACAAATCATAGGCTTGTCATTATGTCCAGTTTCTTTCCCCTGAGAACTTACATATATGTTCAGGCACCGAATGACTGCCCCCTCCCCTCCTTTCCCCTCCTCATCCCCATCTCAGATAATCCCCATGCTGGCTCTCTTCCTTTCTCTAGTAAAGGCTCAGGAGTGTCTGATTCTAGAGGAAGTGGTGCTGTCCACCCACTCCACATGGACTGGGGTACAGAAGCTATCCTGATTTAAAACTGGGCACATGGGTGGTGGTGGTTCTATGGTCTTTCCTGTAGGGTAGGATGACTTCTAGCTCAGAAGCAGACAGGGACAGAGTTTTCCAAATAGACCCACATCACTTTTGAGTCCAAATGACTGCTTCCTCCCCTCCCCTCCCTTCCCCTTCTCCCTTCTCCTTTTTCTTTCATTTCCCCCTCTCTCCCTCCTCCCCTTCTCCCTTCCCTGTTTTTCATTCTTCTTTTAATACACATATGCAAAAGAACATTCTCATACATTTGCTACTCTGAAATCCCTTTTAAAATGTGAATTTGGGACAATTCTTTGATAATAAGAATTATTTACATTCAGAACAATTGGTCAGTTACTCATTCTAAGCAGATATCTGTTGTAAGTTTATTTAGTTGATATAGTCCTGTATGTCCCCATAAATTAGAATGAAACCCTACAGGATGCTCCAAGGATTACCAATGAATATTCCTTTCCTTATACTTTAGTGAGGGATGGGCTCCCAATAACTCTCCTGTTTAGATGTTATGAGAGGCAATATGCTAATATCCCTCTGCCAAAATAATATACTATGTCTAACCTCCTCAAGTGCTCATATCTCCTCGGTGGCAAGGAAGGGTGTAAAAATCATAGTTGATAGAGACATTTAGAATCATGTCTTCCTGTAACTCTTTTTGGAATGTGGTATATATTGCTATGGTACTTTCTAACTTCCCCTTTACATTGTGCTACATTAGTAACAATATTATTATTCAAATAGAGAGACTATTTGGACACAATGTCACTTGGGAGATCATATTGCACAAATTTAGTAGATTATGTTCAGTGATGACAAGAAATTCAAAGAGCAAAAATATTTATTGTAGCTTTCCTACTCTCCTTTTTTTGTAGCAATGATGTGAAAAACAAAGAATAACACTAATATTTTATTAAAATTTCCCATTGTAGAACTTTTATCAACATTCTTAAGTTATTCCATATTATTATTACTATTATTAGATGAAGTGAGTGAATGCTTAGAGATAACTTAAAAACTGGTCTTGAGGTAATAAGAGTTGTAATGAATTTAGAAACACTAAGTTCCCTGAAATTTGTTGTTTCTAAACCGTTGGCCCCATTGTGTCTCCACAATAATTTTGTCATGTTTCTCAGATTATTATGCAGAACAGTATTCAAGGTGAGTTTTTATAATGATTTCTGCATAATATTAGCTCCCTTCACCAAATATAATGCTCTTTAGATGACAGGAACTACAAAATATTACACCATGAGCCCCTAAATAACACCATATTCAGGAATTCCTTATGAATTCATTAATGTCTTTCCCAGAAAGCTTTAGTAGAAAGGTATCCTAATCATTGTTCTAGTAACAAGAGAAACTAGTAAGGAAAATTGCTGTCAAGACTGCAAGTCTTACTCCAAGAAACCAGGCTTTTCCACTTCATGGAAGTGTCATCTCACACAGACATTTAATTTCCTTGGACTTCACTTTTCTTGTTTTCCAAAATGTTTAATAACCTGACACAGTGTACTTCACAGATGACAAAATAAGTCCCCATGTATAAAAGTGCTTTGAAATTTTAACAAAAATTAGATCATTTTATTCAGCTATTGTTATCAGTTGTTGCTGTCATGGGCTTTATTTAAACCCTAATGTGGGCTATATTAGCTTAAGTTTAAAAAATAATCATAATTTCTTGAATTGCCACTACTGATTTTTCCGATAAAATATTCCCTGGTATTAGACTGATCTTGGGGACTTGCAAGACATCAGAACTTACTAATTTGATGATGAATGCATTTTAAATGTATCTATCATAATCATTTATGAAAAACCTACTAAAATATATCATTCATTCTTTCATGATTGTCATAATCAAAAACTCTTATCGGTAGCTGAAAATTAAGATATATTTTTACACAATAATGGGACTACTACATGCACAGGTAATATTCATTTTGAAAGTAAAGTCAATATATCAGAAAAATGATTTTGGGTTAATTTATTGCAGATCACCTAAAGCAAGAGCTTGAAAGAATAAAAATTCAATAACCCTCAGTAAAGCAGTAAGTTAGTACATTTCCTCTGGTTTTCAATGTGTATATTGAAAGCAGTTGTAGTGTTAGAAAAGGCTCCAACCCCAAATGCACAAGTTGTGCCAAAACCTCAAAACCACCAGAGGTATAAAACCACGTCTATTTAATTGAGGCTGGATGAAGAATGATGGTAAAGTACTGCTTGAAGTTTTAACGTGGAGATTTCCTGTATCCAGGAAGAAAAACAGCCCCAGATGTGCAGAGAGTGCACTCATTTCCCTTCCTAATGTTCTCCTGTGGTCTCCAAGTTAATTGTTTATGGCAGTTCTAAGTTCAAAAAGAATAACATTTTATTTTGGAGATGTCCTCAAGATGAATATTTGGATATAAAAATCATACGTCTCTCACTTAAACTTTGACTCTCAAAAGGGTAAAGTAATGTAGCATCCTGGATTCACAAAACAAAAGAAATTCTTGAATCATAGTATCTTGCAGTCTGGCTAAGAAAACACTACTAGATGGATATTTATACAAATTTCAGCATGAGATAGTCTAGTTAAGATATGATTAAGACTATTTCACTAGAGATATTTACACCAACTTAGTTTCATACCATTAAATCCATCTCCTTAAGATTGATACATAACCAGATTCCACTTTGTAGAATTCTGTATTAGCCTTTATTTCTAAATGATCTGAATTAATGAGAAAATGGATTTAAAGGTATGTCTGTTTTAAGTTATGAAATATTATAAACTATTATTTTTTAACAAATATTCTGACCATTGTCATTGTGTGAAGTCAGTTTTCTGTTTTTGTTTTGTATTGTGGGTTTGGTAAAATACAAGCACAGACATTGTAAAAAATTACAGGAGACATTAAAATGAAGTTTTTCTTTGAAGATACTTTTTAAGAACATTCTCTTCATCATGATGTGTCTTCATAATAAAAAAGAAATATAATAATAAAAGGCCATTCATTTTCTTCATTGTTCAATCCTTTAGGAGTTTTGAGTGTCTAAAACATTCATGAGCATTAGGACTTACTTATAATGTGTATGTTGTTTCTTATTTAAAAAATTCAATTTAAATCACATTTTTTGGTTGGGGTTACACTGTCAAGGACGATCATTTTTTAAAATAATTATATATATGTATATATATTTCACATCTTTGTATTCCCTGGGTTCTCCCACCACTTGCTCACCGTGAACCATGGACCATCATTGCTCTCTTTTCCATTCCTCCCCTCCCTGACCACTCCCACCCATTCCCCCCACTCCCAATTGTATGCTTTAGTTAGCTTGTTTTGCCTTTTCCTCTTGGTTTTTGTTTTCCCCATATCCCATATATAAGTTAAATCATATGCTCTTTTCCCTTTTTACTTATTTCTGTTAATATGATTCCTTTAGGTTCATCCATTTTATCTCAAATACTTTAAATTTGTCATTTTTAATTGATGAATAATATTCCATTTTGTAATATACCACATATTTTTCATCCATTTGTATGTTTTGGGACATTTGGGTTGTTCCCTTCTCCCCGCAATTTGAGTAATGTTGCAATAAACATACAAATACAGGTGTTCCTTTGTATAAGTATTGAATCTATCCTTTGGGTAGATTCCCAGAAGAGCAATTGATGGGTCAAATGATAGTTCTATTTTCATTAGTCAGAGTCACTGCTTTCCATAGTGGCTGGACCAGTTTACATTCCCAACAGCAGTGTTAGAGTGTTCCTTTCTCTTCGCATCCCCACCAGCACTTATTGCTGCCCATTTTTTT
>PVHY01012267.1:0-45094 GCA_004024945.1 Uropsilus gracilis | reverse complement strand
GAACAGAACAGAACAGAACAGAACAGAACAGAACAGAACAGAACAGAACAGAACAGAACAGAACAGAACAGAACAGAACAGAACAGAACAGAACAGAACAGAACAGAACAGAACAGAACAGAACAGAACAGAACAGAACAGAACAGAACAGAACAGAACAGAACAGAACAGAACAGAACAGAACAGAACAGAACAGAACGAAGAGGACAGAGAGGAGAAAGGAGTAGTAAGGAGCAGAGAGGAGCAGCAGGGAGACTGGAGGCCTTAGAACTGCTGCTGCCCTGTTGGGTTCCGGGTCGGATTCCGGGTCACTTTTGAGTTAGAGCGGAAGGAATGCCGGAGCTGTGCCTTTTGGAGAAAAATTGACGATGCCACCCTAATCTTCCTCATTGGATTTGAATCTCCTGCTTTCAGAGAAGGATCGACAATGCCATCTTGGCTTCTTGCTTGAAGTGAGTGGAGCTGAGTCTTTGAAGGAGTGGCGGGTGGCACCATCCTAACTCCTTTATCTAGCTTAAGGTGGGGCAGTCGCCATTTTGTGGCCACACATGGTTGTTGCAGCCATGTGCGCTTTGAACTAGAGACTGGACTGTGTGGTAAGATTACTAAAAGGGTTCCCTTGTAGCCCTCAGTGACTCTTGTCTCATTTGTCTTTTATTAAGTAAATTTGTTTCTGCCTCCCTCTTAAGGTTTATGTGGTTTGTTACTGTATGCATGGACTGGGAAGAACCTGGTATGTGGCTGACTTTAAAGGGCCAGCTGCCCCACTTTGTAAGTTTGGTTAAGCACCCCGTTTTGCCTGTTTTTTCACCCAATTTCTCACCCAATATCAGACCACATAAGTCCTAATAGGAGGTAAAAACGATTTACTTATTAAGAGGCAAAATATTTAAGAATCACTGAGGGTACAAGGAACCCTTTGGTAATCTTCCAACCAGTCCAGTCTCTAGTTCAAAGGGCTACATGTGGCCTTCAGCCATGTGCTTCCACAAAATGTTGGCCATCTCACCTTGAAGCCAGAAGAAACCAAGATGGTATTGTTGCTCCTTCTTCCAGAGTGGTAGATTCATTTTCAATGAGGAAAACAGGATGGCATCTTCAATTTTTCTCCAAAAGGCCCAGCTCTGGCATTCTCTCAGCTTCAACTTTAAAGTGGCCCCAAATCAACAAGATTCACTTGAAACAGCAACACCAACCACTTCAGACTTCTCATGATGAAAACAGCAGCATAGCAAGTTCTCCAACATGCTTCCCTGGGCTCTTCAGCAGCCCAGGCTATGGCCTGGGCCCTGCCTGCACCTGGAAGCTGGCAGCTCCTGCTGCTCCTCTCCTCTGCTCCTCTCTGTGCCTTTCCTTCCTCCTTAAATCACCTCACACTGATCCTATCATGAGAAGCCTTGGCTTCCCTTCTCCAGGTCTTTACTCTCCAGAGCACAATGGCTGTCACTCCAGTGGAGCACCACCAGCGCTGGGAACCACAGTCTCCCGATTTCCCCACAGCCCTCCTATCAATTAGACGTGATAATGAAAAAACAGAGAAGATATTTGCTATTCCTCCGGGGGAAAAAAGTAAATGCATTAATAGGTCATGCCCTTTAAAAAATGAGTAAGTCATTCACAAAATTAGAAATGCTATGAAAGAACTCAATATCTCTGTTTTCATAATTAGTGTAGATTAAAGTCAGAGTCATAATCATTATTCTCCAATTTAACATTTCAAGTTTAATAGCATCTGCTAAGTTGCCAAGGATCAAACTACCCAAAGATAAAATGAAATGTGTAGGAAGCATTTCTCGCCTAAAGTATCTGAGGGCTAGAATGTGATTTGCTCCATTTACCCTATGGATATTTACCTGGTGAACTTAATATCAATTGAACTGTCATGTCTTTGAAAATAAAGTTGAGCACCAGTCACACCAAGATGAGGTGAAGGCAAGCAGGGTATTGTTCATCATGTGGGCACTGTGCAGAGATACCAAATGCATGAGTATCCGCTGGGCTTGTAAATGGAGCTCTGTCTAAGCCCACTTGCATCAGTTGTTGCAGAACACTTTCAGTTGCACATGGGCTGGCTAGAGGAGAAAGAACATGTCCAACAAGGCTCAATTTAGATGCAGAGACAAACTCTCCAACAAACATCTCCTTGGGGGTGATTGTAAGGGGTGGGAAACCTCTCTCTAGCATACACTCTGTCCAATGTATAAAATGTATAGATGGGCCAGTAGTTTGAGATAAGATGGGAAATTGATGAAATAAACTAAAGGAAAAAGTAGATATTAAAGAGTTTACGTATACTGAGAATATTGAAAGGAAAGCAAACAAATTTTTATATCAGGTGCTTCACTACAGCTGGCATTTTTACTTATTAGTTTCCATTAGTTCTAGATTCATAGCTCAAGTGATTACTCTGATATAAAATAATGGATTTTGAGAATTTTTATATTTTTATGATCCTCTATCACCACCAAAATTAGCTACTTCCTGTTTTTTTTTCTCCCTCTTTTTCTATCCAAAAATTAAACCTTAAAAAGTTTCAAGACCCAGTGATCATATTTCATTATATTTCACATAACAATGAACTCAATGTTTGATAACTAAAATAACTTAAATCTTGTATTGCATTCCAAATATATACTTATAGATTTAGAAAACCTGATAATAGGACAAAAAAAACCCTTACATTTTCTCTATCAAGCTCCATTCTATACCACTCTATGACTAGTCAATTCACTACCCACTTGAACTAATCTATTAAAATAATTGCCTTGAAATACTAACAGCATTCATCTCAGAATGATCCAGAGATCCAGATAACCAGAGTTCCAAATAACTGGAACTCTTAATTGGTTGCATAAGTCATGTGAGATCAAAATATACCCATCAGGGAATATTTTATATCCTCACTGAAAGAGGAGGAAATGAAGGTACAAAGACTTTAGACAAACATAAACCCAGTAAGTGAATCTAAATCTAAATCTAATACTAGGTCTACCCTTAACTTTTATCTGTCTTTCCTATCACATTATGTTTCACGCAGTTAAAAAAAATTAAAGTATTTCATACTGTGTTGCAACAGAGAAAAGTCTGGATTCAGAAATAATTGGTTCAACTATTGCCTTTACAATAGATTGTCTCTGTGAGTTAGATATATCTACTTAGACTTTCAATGTTCTGTTTCCTCTTATGCAAAATAAGATAATTATCATACCTCTTAATTGTGCTTTTATTAGTAGTAAATGAAATAATACATGTAAAGTATCTGAATACTTGGTATACACCTATTAAAACTTAGCAGAGAACTTAGCAAAATCATAATTATTGTCACATGCTATACAGGATGGATAAAACCAGGAATGCAGCATAAATACTTAGACAGAAATTATAATTGTCACTAGAATAATCAAATGTCAACTACTCACCTAAAAGAACAGAGTCAGTTAAGCATCATAAACATTTTTCTTCGCATTACTTACAAACATAATCTCTTATTATAGACAAGTCTCAGGTTCCACATGGATTGTCACAGCCCAATGCTCCTAAAAGAATTTTTTAAATGGATAACTGGATGGCATAATGCATAATGGATAATGCACATTTTATTTGTTTAAAAAGCTGAAGAGATTTGTTTTATCAAGAATCACCACAAGCTGATAAGGAATGAAGGGAAGCAAATTCACTTTTCTTTGGCTTCAGGCAATCAGGATGACTGGCAGTGCCATGTAAATTCAAGTGAGGTTGTTGACAGTGCATCAGTGAGCACTGCAGGGAAATGGCAGTGCTTAAGAGAAAAACAGAGGTGATGCCGATAAATTAGAATGGGAAAGTAAGCATCATGAACCCCCAAGAGCTACATGATACTCATTTTCAATATGAAAGCAAGAGATCAGACAATCACAGCACAGGCCTCTGTACTACCATGCTGTGTTCTGCTCTTTTGAAGAAGGTTATCAAAGGACAAGGGCAACACTAGAAAGTACTAAAATCCCAACAAATGTCTATCATCTAGTGTTGAAATATAGCCTCATGGACATGAGTTACAGCCATCTGAAGTAGCTACTGGGTGCATTACAAGTCATGAGGCTATCGAAAGTGCACTGGGAATTCTCACCATTGTGAGGCTTTGTAGAAGGGAAAATTAAATGCTTTTTTTTTTTAACCTTTGTACAGTCATTCTTTTTTAAATTTGAAGAAATCGCCTCTACTGTCAGTGTTTAGCAATAAAGGACAAGTATGAACAAAGTGCAAAAGAAAGGAAAACTGGCAAGCAGCACAATAGAATGATCTGGCTTAAGAAAGTAATATATCAGGTCAGAAAACTGGAGCAGGGGTCATCTGACTCATTTCCTAGACAAGCAAACTGAGGTCCAAGCAGGTATTTGTACTATTACTTGAGCAGTAAGTGGCAGAGCTGAACACTGAGGTGCTCTCTCTCCCCCTGCTTTAAAATGTCACACCAGTGCCACATGGCAATTTATATGCATCCGATTCTTCGCTTCAGTGTGGGAGGTCAAATTCTAAGATAAACCCCAAGATTCTTAAACTCTGATACAATGCACTTTTCTTCCCACTCACCTTAGGAACTTCTAGTGATTAACATGCTGCTCTGAGGGTTTTTCCAGATGTAAAGTGGCAAAAGATCGGACTTCAGAGAGGAGAGGAGATTATCGTCAGGGGCCTGACCTCATCAGATAGGTCCTTATCTAAGAGTTTTGACACTAGAAACTATTTCCAAATGAACTGTGTCACCATCCCAGAAATTCTTATGTTGAAATCCTAACATAAATCCATTGTGACTATATTTGGAGAAAGGGCCTATAAGAAAAAATAAAAAGGTTAAATGAGTTTGTAAGTGAAATAGACACCAGAAATGATTCTCTCTCTCTTTCTCTCTCTCTCTCTCTCTCTCTCTCTCTCTCTCTCTCTCAGACACACACATACACTGCAAAGGGCATGAGAGACAAGAGCAAGAGCCATTTGTAAGCTAGAGAGAGAGCGCTTTCACCAAAAAACAACTCTGAAAACTCTTGATCTTGGATATCTAGTCAACTGTGAGAAAATCAATGTCCTCCCCTAGGTTGTGTAATAACACCCATAGAAGACTAACACAGGAAGATTCTCCATTGCATGTCTTGATTATAAGGAGAGTCATGTGTCAAGGAATATGGAGAATGGTCTCTAGCTAATAGTCATCAAAAAGCTAGAAACCTCAATCTTCCAGCTCAAAAATACTGAATTCAGACTCAATCATGTGAACTGGGAAGAGAATCAGAATCTAAATTACAGCCTTATATGTATTGTACTGAGATAGGGTGAATTACATTTTTAATAAAAAGTGATTATGTATCATTGATAGGCAGACAGTCTGAGATGCTAGACTCTATGCCCATTGTGTCTCCAAAGCTTCACCACATTTTGGTATCTGCCACTGGTGGCTGATGTCAGAAGGAAAGTTCTACAAACATGGACCTCCATGGGCCACCCATGGACCTCCAATATGGTCTCACACTGGTCTTCTGAAACTTAGCTTAATGGTTTGTAAAACTATTTTTACTATCAACTGATTTGCATGTTTATATTGTTGTAATGTACATTCTCCTCAGTAAAATCATGATGTGGTTATATGCAGCTGACTTGAGTCATAAGTGAAATTGTTCTTATCTGGTGGAGGTTTGCACTTTTGAAATTTGAACCAGATACTACAACAACAAACCAACATTTAGTGTTCGGTTTTGTGAGAACCTAAGCAGAGGAGCCATGTGTATTTTGTCCAAAACTTCTTCCCCATAGAATTCTGAGTCAATAAAGGGTCTTTCTGTTATGCTGCTAAATTTGTAATAATGTTTCACAAAGTGACAGAAATCTAATACAACCAACAACACTGTCTAGTTTTTTAAAAGCAATCTTGCCAAGGTATAAGTGATACACATAAAATTTGCATATATTTAATATATACAATTTGATGAGTTTGAACATGTGCATACACCTGTGAAAACTCACTGCAATGAAAATAACAAACATTACCTTCAGAAGTTTCCTTAATTAATTTGTTTTTAAAACCATCAAAAACTGGAGCTTGGGTTTCGAGGAGGGGAAGAGAGGATAGAAAGAAAAGAGCAGAGACTGGGACAGAAACTGGGACAGGAACTGTGGAGACAAGTTTGGAGATGCTGAGATTTTGGTTCCTGGAGAAAAGGACCCAGAAGAGGAGTCTTCTGGGGCATTCACACCGGAAGGATTGGGAGTTGTGTGAAGGTGGAGGATAGGCTACCCTGAGGAAGTGCTGAGCCACCATGCAACCCGGATAGATCCACATGATGCTGACTGGAGTGATGGAAGACCAAAAGACAAGGAAGAAAGTTGGCAATTTGGGACTGAGATACACTCGGGCTGAGGTTAAACCGCCTGCAGCTCCTGAAGAGAAAGGGTTCCTTTCTGTTTGGGATACCTGTGTGGGTGTGGACTATTAGACTCTTTGTTTTCCCCCTTTACTGTAAATAAACCTCTACATTTACCCTTGTTGCTGAGGTTTGATTTCTGGGCAATTACTGGTGCGCAGGCAGGGGAATCCTCAGTGACAGAAATTAAAAAGAGGATAGCCCTCTACCCTGGTAACAAATTGATCAGGAAGACATGACAAATATAAATACATTGTACCCAACATCAGATCACCTAGCAAACACTGACAGATCCAAAACCAGAAATAGATAGCAAAGAAATAATAGTAGTAAACTTCAATGCTCCACTTTTAATAATAGAACATAATGACAGAAAATCAGTAGGGAAACAATGGACTTGAGGTACTCAATAGACTAAGTTATCTAACAATTATATATAGATCATTCCATTTAACAGCAGAATACAAACTTTTTTTCAAGTGTTCACGAAACTTTCTCCAGAACAGATCATACATTAGAACAAAACACATGTCTCCGCAAATTTAAGAAGACGGAGATCTACCAAGCATCCTTTCAAAGTACAAATAATGAAGCTAGAAATCAATAATAGAAAGACAACTAGAAAATTAACAAATATGTGGAGATTTAACAAGATACTTTTGAATATTTATTGTATCAAACAAGCCAAAAGAAAAAACAATGAATACAGGGTACTTTGGGAATTTAGCAAAAGCATTACCAAGAGTACATTTATAGCAAAAAAAAAAAAAAAACAACTGTATTATATTAAAAAGAACAAATTCAAATAAAAAACTTAATTTTAAAAGGAACCAGAAAAAAATTAGAGTAAATTTAGCAAAGTAAAAATAATTAAGATAAATCCTAAACTGGATTTACCACCTGTAAGATTTGATAT
Organism: Uropsilus gracilis; assembly: GCA_004024945.1. Classification (NCBI taxonomy): domain Eukaryota; kingdom Metazoa; phylum Chordata; class Mammalia; order Eulipotyphla; family Talpidae; genus Uropsilus; species Uropsilus gracilis. The sequence continues at coordinate 37,783 of PVHY01012267.1, read as the reverse complement.
CTAGCAAATAATCCACATAGAGGCAAAAGTGTTGCCTTAAAAAGAATTTTAATAGTTAAAGAACTGAAAACCTCTATGTCTGGTAAGAGATTACATCAATTACAACATATCAAGATGAAATAGTATATAGTCGTCAAAAATAAATAGACAAAATATTAGAAATGAGTAAATATAAGATAATGTGTGCTCTATATAAATATATATCATGCATATATATACATAGACATGTACAAGACATTCCAAATGTTAAATATTAACTCTGGTGATAGACTCACAGATCATTGATTAGAATTGTTTTCTTTTCATGCCTTTCTATATTTATCAATCTATCCCAAATATAAGCTGTTCTTTTCAATAAAAGAAGACAATAATAATACATTGCATTGTTGAAAGCTTTCCCAAATGAATATTATCAAAAATTATATAATAAATATAATTTATATACTATTTCTGTAACATATAAATATATAAAGGATTGTTCAATTCATCTATAATCCTTCAGAAGGGAGATTCAGAAATATATTTAGCTGGTTGCATAAAATTTTTCTGGAGAGAAGTGACTAAATTTCTTAAAGTCATATATGTCAATATGAGATATGAGGTAGGAGTTTCAGGTGTAGTTGTCACCCATTTAGAATGGAGACAGATGCTACAGTTTATAGACTCATTTTTCTCACAAGTTGTTAAGCTTCAGAGTCACATTTATCTACTTCACAGGGATTTGATAGATCCATGTTGGAATGTATTTTTTGAGTCTTTAGAGTATTTTAAAATAAAATTTTAATAGCCCAGAGGCTTGAGAAATTAACTCAGATGGAACATTTTGATTATATTAATGAGTTAGATATATAACATTCAGAAGTGACAAAATGTGGGGTGGGGGGTGTGAGTTGGAGTGTGCTGAATTCTATAATGTATTCTATGCCCTGCAGTACCCAAGTATCAGTTGATAGATAGTATAGAAAAAGTTCAATGATGATTTAATTTAAGAGTTCCCTGTGCTTTATCATCATGTTTAATTATAGTTAGTCCATTAATTACCTTCTTGAGAAGTAAGACTGGAAAGAGAATTAAATGGTACCTTAAAAAGCTAATTTTGCAAACAATTACATGAAGTCAAATATAATTGATAATTGCTGTAACAACAAGCCCTGAGGCATTCCTCTTTAGAAAAATTATTGTTTAAACTTTGATGATATGAGAGAGTAAACACTCTCTTCATAACCTTAAATAAATATGAAAAAAAGTCAAAATAAAGTCAATTAAGTTTTTCATAAAATTGGATCAAACTAAAGGTGGAAACTTTACCCACACAAATTTTGATATTGCATATATGATTGAACTTGATTATAGGCTCTGAAAAGTGGCAAGTATTAATCATTACACACAAATGAACTTGACAAAGGCAATGAATGTCTTGAAATACTGTATCTTTTTCAGGGAAGCATAGTTCTCCTGAAACTTTCTTTCCTATATGTAATTTTCAGGGCTTTCAAACTGGAACCACAAGGCAAACTGAGAATGTAATTTTAAAATATCCTTATTGAATACCTACTGTGTAACTATAGCCAGAGCACCTCCATTTTGCAGCAAAATAAAATCGCCCCTTCCTGAAAATTAGGAATAAGTGGAATTAAATTCTAATCACCCTTCATTCTCTCTCTCTCTCTCTCCTACCCTTCTTTATGATTAACAGTTAACTGGGTCCATGTGCATTACTGAATCTTGGAAAAATGGTCATGTTACTTCCTTAGTAAAATTATATGTGCATCAGAGACTCAACATCAAAAACACACATCTGGCAATTGCTGAGAAAATACCCTGCTGGGAAAGTAAAAAACTTCAATTCATGTCACCTCTACTGTCCAGTACCTCCTCAAACCTGGGAATGTGAACCTACATTTCCCTTATATTCTTTCCCTCCAATTATAACCCAGCTCTCCTACTGTTAGTGGGTGGCTAGGCTGGATGGGTAGCCAGAGTCCTCTAGGAGTGACAGTTGAAATTGAACAGGCATCATACAGCCCTGGTGAATGGGGTGTGACAGAAAGACTATAGAAGAAACGGGAAGCATGAAAAGAGGGTATGAAAGGAGAGAAGCCAAATGAGACCAGGTGTGGGGGACGCCAGAATGGTGGGCTGCTAAAGAGGAACCAGAGCAGTCTGGCTGGGTGGAGACCCCCGCTCCCCAATGAGTTGGTGATGGTGAGGAGCCATGGTGGGAGAGTGGCAAGCAGAGGAGTAGTCAGTGGAGTCAGATGCTGAAGGAATGGTGGGTTGGGGGTGATCGGGACCTGTTGAAAGCAGGCCTGATATGTGTGGTGAGGACAGTGCCAGTGCTGGTGCCAGAGCAAGAGACGCATGGAGAAGGAAAAAAGAAAAAAATAAGGTTTGTCTTGGTTGATGATTTTGCATCAGTAATTACTTGAAAAGTTTGAAGAACGTTGGAGAAACTGAGGATCCCAAAACACTGGAAAGAAAAGAGGCAAAGAGAAGATGGAAAAGAAAGACTGGATTTTGCAAAGTACCTCTTTCAGGTTTGGAGGGTGAAAGGGCACCATCTTGGACATGTTTTTGGAACTTTCAGATTGAATGGTAGTGGGGTAAGATAACGGTCACTTGTGGCATTAAGGACTTTTCATTTCCTTTGTTAATGCCCCTTGCTAATAAATTTTGTTTAAATTGCATTGTGACTTGAAACTGTCACACAGGAGGTGGGGGGTGGGGCACGGTGGGGGATAGGGTACGGTGGGGGGTCAGGGGTGGGGGAAGAAGCTAGATTTTAAAAGTGTCACTTATTTTCTTTTGGTTTGTGGGTTGGAAGCCACTGCCCCATTTTCACCAGATATCACTACCACTTGTGGAGTTGGTTTTCTTCGGGTGCCTATCCTGCCAACTTCTGCGAAGGCTATCTTGATTAAATCCTCTAAGTAAAGGCATTTCGCATGGTTCAGAGCTTGATTTTCTGGGCACAAGTGGAAGACCCAGTTTGGTTGTTTACAACGGGAATATGCCAAGTGTTAGGGATACATCTAATCTGTACCTCAGACAGCTTAGAGTCCAGTGGAGGATAAACATGACCACATAGCAAAGGAGACTAGGTCAAGACACAAAGCAACTGAGAAATGAAAACATACTCTGTGTCAGCTAAGACAAGCTTAATAAAGAGGTCAAGCCTGTCATGGTGGCACATCTGCAAAGCGGAAGCCTAGGAAGCTGCAGTCGGGGTCAGGGATTGCGGTTCGAGTGCCGCAAGGGGAACGTAGCAAGACCTAATCCTTCCAAAAAATAGTTGGGCGTGATAGTGTGCACCTGTAATCTCAGCTACCTGGGAAGTTGAGGCTGTGGATTGCTTGAATCCGTGGTACCCTGGGCAGCGTGAGCCTACAGTTCCACAGGCAAAAATAGTGAGACCTAGTGTCAAAAAAAAGAGGATGTGTGAAAAGTGAAAGAGTAAAGTGGAGGATATGGAGGACAAAAAGCTACTCATTGGGAAGATTGGATAGTGTTCTTACCCTGGTAAAGAGAACAAAGCAGGTAATGGCAATGGCCTTAGAAAAAAATGACATCGGAGAACAGAGTGTCTGGTCAGGAAACTACCAAGATTCTCCTAAATGTGATTCAGAGGATTTGAAAGTGATCCTGACCAGAATATACATTTTCATTAATTTATTCAGTCAATTAGCAGTCAGTTATTTTTGTCTATTCATACACTTGACATTGGTCTCAGGTTCTCAAAATTTTGCCAAGACAAAGCTTTTCACTTCAGATTCTTGCAAGGTATCAGGAAATAGGAAGAAATGCATAGGAAAATATGTAGCACCATTATTTAGTTCCTTCTTATATCTTTAAGCACTCTTTATTTCTGTTTAAAGCAATAAAATGCCTATCATTGTGGATGGATGTTTGGTCTAAATGGAATGTCAATCCCAGTTCTCTTCTCTCAGATATATTCCAGTCTCGCCTGCTAAAGCATTTACATTATGCATTATAATCACCCTTCTAATCATCTAATCACACATACACAGAGACACACATACACAACCCTTGGTATACCTGACTATATTTTGTGTAATTGTATGTATGTATGTATATCTCATCTCGTTCACATAAAAGTTCTTTTAATATCTACTTAAAAAACTACTAAACATACAGCTTTGTAGATATTGAAGCCTAAACCCTCCCTCCCTCTCTGCCATAATATATGCCACATCATAAATCTTTTGCCCTCATTTCCTCTAGAATCTTTCACAGGAATATGCTCTCCTATGTCAGTTCCTTTAAAGTATACACTTCCCAAATAATCCATGACTTCACTCATATATAGTATATAAAGGAAATTAAAAAAATAGAACTAAGTAATACAAAAATAATTGTTTAGACTATTAGGTCAATTAAATGACTGCTACAAGGGATGGGGGGGAAATGTTGGGTAAGTCAGAAAAAAAAGGGAAGAATGTTATGGTATGGTGAAAGACAGGTTTGAACTTTATCAGTGAACTCAATTTAGTGGATACACATGCTGATTTTCAATGATGAGCATTTAAATGGCCCTAAATGAACAGTGATGCAATTTAAATGGCCTTATAATGCAACATTACTTCAATAAAAAATAAAAATTAAAAAAATACATTTCTTAGATGAGGTTGTCTTTGGAATGACCTGCAGGGCTGTGACAGTGAAACTGCTAGCTTCTTGGTACCAGGCAATATTGCTTTTACCTAGAAAAACTCTGAAGTGAGATAGGCTAAGAAACAGCAATGGCCCTTGATAGTTTTATTGTTTATAGTCCTTTTTTTTTTTTTTGGAGAAATTTATCAACTAGGTTTGCCTCTTTTAATGACATGTTTCAAGAAGCTAACATCACCATAATAATAATGAATAACACTTTTACTTTTGCTACAACACAGGAATTGTTAGTTATATCTGCTATTCCCTCGCCAGATTCATCTTTTATCATGCATCCCAAGACCTGGCATTTTCACATCTTACAGGATTGTGTCTGAAACATACTCAGAGAAATGTTCTCAATTTGCTTCCACCATCACAATATACATTCGCATTGCCCTGTAGATGGGTTTGGATTGTAACAGAATCCCACCCAGTCATGTTCTTGCAAATACACTGGATTAGATTTCCCCTTTTCACCATGAGTTATTTCTAATCCCCAGGAGTCTAATAATATTTCCTTCCCTTGAAGCACTGGACTTCTTTCTGCATCTTGGCAGAAAAACAAAAATATTCTCAAAATACCACAATTAAGATGTAGAATATAATACTGAATTCTAACCCATGGTGTCCCATTTTCTGTAAAATCTTCCTAACATCAGTCAAATATCACTTGTAAAGGGACCAACAGGAAATACTTTCAGACTAAACTTGGGAGCATATGTGGTCATTCTATTCCTCTTTCATCTTTGAAGCATAGAAATGGGCTGAGTCTGAAAAAGAGAATACTTTGCCCTGCAATCTTATCTAAACATTGAAAGAGCATTAAAAATAAATGCATTGCATTTTATATATGTAGGAAATAGTAAAAGTGATTTTCTTTTTACATTTCTTGAGTTAGCATTGGATTTTCAACTCTTTTTATAATTAGGGGAATAGGCTTTCTAGATGTATGTTATAATGTGCTATGATATCATACTCACTACATCATGAATGCAGCCATCATCTTCCATCATAGACGACAGGGATCACTTTCTTTAGACCTCAACCCCATCCCCCTATAATTGCCTCAATTCTGCAATTAAATTTCTAGGGTTTGTTTTGATTTACTTTTGTCTATTCTTTTACCTCTTTATAATTTACTCTGATTTTCTTAGAGAATATATAGCTGTGAAAGAGAGAGTAGCATCACAACATAGTAAATTGGAGCCATTTGTTCCACTCCCACTTACAGGTAATCTCCTTGGATACAACTCCCAGCATACCATGAACTGAGTTTTTTGAATAATATTTTATCTTCTTGTGGATTATATTGTCCATTGTGAATTTTAGGTATCTCCTGTCCCAGTTCTCTGAAACTCACCAAACTTCTTTCTTGGGGTTTCCCACTACCAGATACCTAGAACTGCGGTAGGCTTTTGGGCCTCAGCTGCCTTGAATGGGGTGGAGTTTGATTGACTGGGTTTTTACCCATGAGAAGATATGTAATTTCCAGGTTTTATCTGGAGTCTTTATCTGAAATCCCATCTTCTCTTTATATGTGTGCACAGATTAAAGATTTTCCATACTAAGATTCCATTTTCTCTGCCTTTGTACACAAAGATGACTAAAACTTTTCACAATGTACAAAATGGGTTTTTACCTTAACAGTCTGGAGTCTATGTGCACCCCTCGGTGCATTGCTACAAATTGAGTGAAATTAGGCTGTTTGTCTTTTTCCTGACTTATCAAAGTGAATCATTTGGTTTATATAAAATATAATAGCAAGAGACACTATAGACATGATTAAACATCCAGAATATACCAAAAGTAACTTCCACAATAAAAGATATTAATCTACTGTCTCCTAGAATATCAAATAAGGAAACTGTCAACATTCTGATCACTGGATAAAGCAAGAAGCAGACATCAGGCCACAGAAGAGAGCACAAGGAAAACAAAGCCTCTAGTGGTAGAATGAGTAGAAGTTCCACATTGATACTGTAATCACTGTCAAGTGCTTCAAATAGACTTTCAACAAATTGTAAACCCACTAAGAATAAATGGTAGTGAATAGTTTTCCTATCCTCACCTACACTGAATGTTACAATGTTTTAGATGCTTGCTAACATGGCAATTATCTTATTTTGCTTTATTTTTATATATAAGAGCTACAGATACATTTACCAATAATTTAAATTCATTTCTCTGCAATTTGGTAAAGTAATTAACAATTGATATTGCCACAATGATTGATACTAAATAACAGATTCCAGGATGCTCCCTTGAGGCAGATCTCAGATCTCAGTCAACAGGATTTCCTTATGAAACCAACTCCTCTTTCTAACATTTGTAGTTGAAGTGATGTACTTTCTGATAATTGGATAGGTGAAGTGGGAATTACCTGCTTCATATACTAGACAACCGAATTAGGCTTACCTTGCATATTGTTTTGTGTCAACAAATCTGCTATGCCAGTATGCCAAAATTAGACCCCAGGAGGAAGAACAGGATCTGATCTAAATATAGATCTGTATATTTATGACACTTCAAGTTTAATTGTTTCCTAGTACTAAAGGTAGACAAAAACATTAAACTTTCTTAGTCTTTTTTCTATAATTGCTTCAATTCCGTTTTGGGAAAAGGTGCAAAAAGTCTCCTAGACTGTGATCTTCTCTTGAGCCATTGTGTAGCCCTGTGGTTTAGAACAATGCTTCACACCATCATTTATTAATAAGTATTGTTAAATGATTTCTGATTTTATGAACAGGGCAAAAGAATTAATAAAATAATCACAAAATATAAATGGCATCAATGCTATAAATTCTTAAAAACATGATAAAAAAAATCCACCCTGACATCTCATTTTTCTTGCAGCTGAAATTCTAAAAATGCCATTATATTGACATAGTGTTTTCCACTTCTCATCATTCATAACAATGCTTTGTTCTCCCTCATTTTATGAGTAGAAGCTATTGGCATTTTTCTATAGAAGCATTTACAGGGATTATATGTTCTCACAGTTTGGTGCATTCTTTGATAGAAAAATGTGCTTCATTGACCTGATATTTGTAAAATACTTGCGATTTACTGTCTTTTGCTTCTGTGGATGATGAAAAATAGTTCCTCTTTGTTAAATAGTAAAGAAAAATTATTTCACTACATAAATATCAGTCACAACATTTATCTTCTTGATAAATGTGGAAAATAATATTTTTCACTAAGAACTTTATGAAAAGGAGGAAACTCAAGACCAATAGCTACCTTAACATTTCTATAAATTCAAATAAATCCTATAGGAAATGTACTATAATTTCTCCCACTTAAAAACATTCTTTTCTGATTTTATATTTTGATTACACAATCTCACTATCTCTAATGAGAGGCCACAGATCTATTTTTAAGCAAAATTAAAATTAAAAACCATATATAACTCACTGCCATTCATAACTAAAAGTTGGTAAGAACCCATTCTCATATTTTCCCACATTTTACTGTATATTATAAAAAAGATAATACTTTGCAAATAGTATTTATAAGCTTTTTGAAAAACAAAACTTGTGTAGTTACCACATCCCCACATCAATACTGGTTTCAAAGATATTGTGGGAACTTAACTGCAATTTACTTAACCATCTGTTTACTGTAGGAAACTTAACTCTTTACAGTGTTTGCTTATAATAAGTAACATTGAGGTGACTATGAACTTGCATTCAGTTCATCCTGAATTCAATTGTAGTATTTCTGCCAAGAGGTTATAAGATTTGGGGGTACTTTCTATGTATTCTTCTCAAATGGAATTAATTCAAACATTTAAAGTACTTACTACCCAATGTCAAATTTATATTACCATACAGTGGAATGAGTAACTACATTACTACACTTATAGAATGTCAAATTTACATTGCCACATTTGTGGAATAAGTAATTCCATAAGATTTAATATTTTATTATAATAATAATGTTTCTCGGTGGGAATGTACCTACTAACTAGATTTCCCAATAAAAAAGTCTCCAACATACACTTTGGTATAACTCCTTCAGTGAAAGTACACATTTATTACAAGTGCTTTTCCTCCTTATGGACAAATAGAATACATTTTTAAAAAATAAATTAAAACCATAAATTATATATAAAATAAATAATGAAATCATCCCACACACCCCAACATTAACTACTGTCTAACTTTGCAGATGAACTAATTTTACACACAAACTTAAATATACTTATACACACACATATATATAAGCATACTTCTATTTGTCTCTCTTTTGCTATGCATTAGATGACTTTGTTGATGTCTTTTTATTGGCAGAAGTATGTTAAGTGTATTTATAACCCAATGGATTATTCTGACTTTTTACAACATTACATTAAATAGTTGATGGATACTTTTCTGTTTGTTTTTACAGCAAAAGCTTCTTTTAAAATGTGAAGCATTTTTAACTCAGCCCAACATTTCCAGTTGACATCTAAACCAGCAATCTCAACTTATCAGAAAATAAGTATTTTATATTTGATATAGACTCCTTCCTTTCTAAACTTATTAGAATCATCTGAAAAGGACAAGACTCTTATATAATGCAAACTTGCTTTTTTTTTATGCAGCTACCTCTTTTTTTAATGCAGCTACTATTGAATTTTAAGTTATGTGTCATCAACAAAATTAAAACTAGTTCCCCATTTTGTTTTAAATGGAGAGAAAAGAGTTTTGCATTTTTTGCTATTTTAGTGGGTCTTTGGATGACAACTTTAGAGTATTAAGAGGGAGCTTGGTCATTTAGGCCCACCCACTAAATTGAGTATCAGCATCCTCAGATCAGATTATGAGTCTTTACTTCAATCAGTACAGATGCTGCAAGAATGGAGAAGTATGCACTCTTGCTACCTATGGATGAACCTTGAAAATGTTAAACTGAATGAAAGAAGTCAGTCATAAGAACCCCACTTGTCCTTTGATGCTCCCAGCTGTAATGTCTTTTTTTTTTTGTTATCAGTTTTAATGTACTCTAGGGTCACTATAATTATTTTAGAAGGGAAAAACAGAACTGGATGGTCTGAGGAAGCCTTTGGACAGATTTGAGGAATCCATGAGTCCAAGAGATAGATACCTGTATATAGTCCCTAAGTCATCTCCTTTCACTCACCTTCTAGCCTCAAATACCATGGGCTGCTGCCCCAGCCCATCCGCACCCACAGGAACAAATTACTAAAGGATTCCCAGGGTATCCTCTTGTCTACAGTATTTTTTTCCTACCTAGTCTTCCTGTAATTCAGTTACCAGTCACATCCACGTGACCAACATTGTGACAGAAATAAGCTGGTCCTGGAACACTGACTGGTGACAATGTCACTCATCAAGGTCAGCACTTGGCCATTGTTTTACTTTCTTCTGAGTGTTTTCTTCTCCATTTCTTTCCTAGATATCTGCTTCAGCGTCAGCCAAAATATTGGGTCTTAACGAGAATCAGTAAACATCTTTCTATCTTTTTAAGCTACTCATATATGAAATGAATATGCACTAGGAAACTCAGGAATAAAAGAGTGTGAAGCCCAATGAAATGTTTGCAGATAAGCATGTTCCCCAAGAAAAAGATAAAAGAGAAGCATTTTTCCAGATAGATTGGTTTCCTGATTTAGAGATTATTAAATGGAGAAAAGGGAAAATAAACCTAAATAAGTAGTGAGGGTAACAGGAATTAGATTTTAAAATATGCGTTTATTACAAAATAATGCAAATGATTTGCTGAACATACTAAAGTATAGGAAGGGAAAAAATCAAATATTTCTAAGTTCTTTTCATAATTATTCTTGTTAATCATTTTGTACAATGAAATACCTTCCCTGTTTTTCTTTTACATATCACATTGTTTATATAGGCATGATTAGTGTTTTTCATGTCTTACAAAAGACATTTCTTTATTCCTTTATTCTCTGTGTGTGTGTGTGTGTGTATGGTTCAGTGTGTTCTTTCTTCCATTATGATTTATAGGTTTTGTGATATTCTTTGTAAAGCATTTTCTACTTATATGACTTGGGTCTTTTTTTGCAATTTGTATAAATTGTAGAGCAAAGGGTGATCAGAAACATTTTTTTTTAATGACAGGCATTTTACAGACTGAAATCAACTAGCCCCTGGGTAAAGAATGACATTGCATTTAATGGAGCTGAACATGTTTGGAATCATCAAGTACAAAATCAATTAACCAGAAAATTGATAGCCCCATAAAATTATACAGAAGCCTCTCAATGAACCTACACACAATTTATGAGCAGCTGGAAAAAAAGACACTTACAGAAATAATCCAAATATTTTAACATTAAGTCACATTGAGACTTAAAAGTGTAAACCACACACACACACACACACACAGCTTCAAGACTTAAAGTAAGTCTTCAGCTTTTCTTGAAAATTCATATTCAAGATGTAATAGGTTATATATATATATATATATATTTTCATATTGTGTATGCAATTTGTTGGCTTCATCCATTCATAAATCAGTTTTCCCATGTCACCTCCCCAATACCTTTAACATCATAAGTCCTACACTTAAGACCTCTTCCGTAGATAACACCCATCTCTGTAAGTTCAGAAAAATACAATGATTTTTCTACCTCTTGCTCTATTTAAACTTTACATGCCTTTTCCAATTATCCCACTTTCTAAATAAGCTGTTTCGTGTTATATCAGTTAGGTTCTGTACTTTACTACTTAAATTACAATGTGCATGACATCTGTTTTCATTAATAAAATTGTTAAGTAAAATATGGTCAAACTCAAAGTTATGCAACAGATCCTTCAATGCCATCAAACATTAATCCGCCTACATGTTTGAAGGTCACTTAAGAACAGGGACTCTGTCAAACCACTCTGATATATTGCCACTCTGATATATTCTGCTGAAATATATTTGTGTATGTGTATGAACATATATACACTATACTGCAGCCCCTCTCTAAACAGCCTAATGATCTTATCAATCTAAACATTTGACATTAACTTTGTGAACTTTTTTTGTCTATAATCAAAGTTATTGAATGTTAATGTATCAAGAGAATCTTCTTAGAGTGAGATTAAGTCTTTCACTTAACTATTGTAATTAAATGGGGTTTTTTTGTTTCTTTATAGCTATATAAATGTCTTTTTAATGTAAATTAACAACAATTCATACATGCTGACTGGAGAATCTGGGATGACATTGAAAGGCACAAAGAATCAAAAAAAAATAGTTCATAGTTCCTAATTTCAATCTGGATATAATCTATTAACATTTTGTTGACTACTCACCCATATACATACATAATTGTGTTTATAACTACCTGTATTATATTATATAACTACTTGTATTATATTTTTATTTCCGATACAATCGTACATCTTAAAAATACATGTTGAAAACAATCAATTGCACTCTTAGAAGGTAAAGCCCAAACCAAAGCACAATGATATAAAAAAGCTAAATCTAAATACAGACTTTAAAGAATCTGTGTATTAAAGTGTTTATTACTGTTGCAAAAGAAATAATTTTCTTCCTTGTCACCCACATTGCTCATGACAAATGACCTACTTAGCTATGTACTATATTTGGGATAGCATAGTAAAATACCAACTCCACTGATTTCTCACTAAAAAATATTGTTCCCTTTCTAGTAACCTTGTATCTCATGGAGTTTAATTCATTCTCTTTGGATAATTAAATTTACTTCCTTTTGAGGTCTTGACTTCAATTTTTCAGAGTATATACTCAGAGAGGAATTGCTAGGTCATATTGTAGTTCTTTTTTTAATATTTTGAGGAAGCTTCATAGTTTTTCAAAGAAGTTTCAACATTTTACATTCCCACCAACAATGCATAAGAGTTCCAATTTCTTCAATCCTTGCCAACACTTATTTTTGGTTTGGTTTTGTTTTCAATAATAGCTATCCTATAATACATGATATTTGTATGATGACTAGTGATCTGGGGCATTTTTTCATATATTTGTTGGTCAACTGTATGTCTTCTTCAGAGAAATGTCTATTCAAGACCTTTGTCCATTTTTTTAAAATCAAACTGTTTTGGTTTTGTTACTAAGTTGTAGGTGTTGCCTATATATCTTTGTATTTTAGCACTTTTTCATATGAAAGAATTAAAAATATTTTCTCCTAATCTTTGGTTTGTCTCATAGTTTTATTGTTTCCTTTGCTGTATAGAAGTTTTTCAGTATAGTCCTACTTAACTAATTTTGCTTTTGTTGTCTATGATGCATTGTCATATCCAATAAGTCACTGCCAACATCAAAATCTGCAATACATATTCATTGCAGTATTATCTACAAAAGCCAAGATAGGGAAATAATGAAAATATCCATCAATATATGGATAAGATATGTAGAAAATATATAATGAAACATACATAAGGTGAAATATTATTCAATATTTTAAAAGGAAGGTACTTATGTCATATATCACAATATGATAATATCAAAGATGTTACGCCAAGTGAAATAAATCAGCATAAAAGTACAACACTGCCCAAGTCTCTTATATTAAGTGTTAAAAACTGGTAAGTTCACAGGAGCAGAGCAGAATGGTGGGGGTGGAGCAGGGCCTGGGAGAAGGGAGAAGTGGGGAGTTGTTCAATAGTATAAAATTCACTATCCTAGATAAATAAATTCTAGAGATCTACTGTACAGCATAGTTTATAGTGTTGTAATATTTTCTGCCTCCTGTCATCCTTACAAATTAAAATTTATACAAACCAGCAAATCTAACTATCAAATTTTTTCAGTATCAATGCATTTTAAAACATAAGAGAAAGCTTATTAGATACTCTTTCTGATGGCAAGAATTTTGTGAAATGAGTGGTGATTAGGATCTAGCCCATAAGCAAAAAATCCTATTCAAAGGTGTGATAAACAGCATATTCTTTTCTAGGACACATTAAGATAAAAGCCTCTTCATGATTGTGAAGGGATAAACATTTTTTAATGCAATTAAATTCTTATCTCAAATAGGTTACTACATAGTTTCATATATACTGATGGAAGATAGATTGTTTGAAGATGAATAACTTCAAATATCGAAAGTATAGTACCAAGATCTGAGTTGGAGTTACAAGTTAGGACATTATTAACATGTAGCTGATATATAAGTATTTATAGCCATAGGACTGAATATGACTCATGCAATGTGAGCAGAATAGAACTTTGTGAGTAATCAATGTTAATACAATTCTAATATTTTAAGATTAAAGGCAAAAATATACATTGGGTTTTGTATTATGATGTTCACTAGTAATGTGGATGAAAGCTTTTGTGGGGGGGATATTTGCGACTGAGGATTTACAGAAATAGTATAAAGGAACAGAACAGTAGAATTTAGACATAAGTATAGGAAACAGGAGTTTTTCTACAAAAGCTATAAAATAAATGAATTGTGAGGCATTTGCAGTAAAGTCAAAACGGATTTTTAAATTGTTTCTGAAAAAAAAGATTGTTAACAGTGTATCTAAATAATGGATAAATTAGATCTTAATAAAACTGATAAAAAGTGATCACCACACCACATACATCCAGTCCATAATACACATTCGTTGCAATTCATACTAGTACACACATGCATAAACATCAGGATGTTTATAGTAACAATTGGTATGATTAAAGGAACATTGTTGAAAATAGTTGGCACACTTATTCATAAAAATTAAGAAATTTTTGTTGCTTATTGTAAACTGAGTAAAGTTGGCAAACTTGCTATACTGAGATCTATGTCATATAAGCCCACTTTTATACATTAATAATGAAATTTTCCAAATGTGTGTATATGTATTGGTCTTTGTATATGCCCAGAAGACATTGAAAATACTAATCAATGGAAAATGAGAAGAAAGACAGAAAGTTTAGGCATTCCAGAAAAAAAAACCTCAAAAGTTGGCTTTTTACACCTTTAGAACTACATGTTTTCATGTACATATTATTATTACACATATGTACACATTCTGAAATATATGTCTTAGCAGACAATTAGCAAAATATTGTGCACTTGTTTCAAAATAGTTAAATCTCAGGATATTTTTATTTTTGTGTAACTGATTCATTTTGTTACCCTGATTTGTTATGAATAGTTAAAATTTAAAAAGATTAAAATATTTTGCTCATGATATTAAACAAAAACAATCCCTTTGAATATATCTAAAATTCATCAGTTTGTGAAGGAGTCTTTATTTTCTCTTTGTCTTTGTTTCTAGAAAGAGATGAACAAAGTTAGCAATATTAGAGAGACAATGTAATGTCTCGAATATCATCCTTTGCCTTGTCATACTGGACATACAATTTTAACCTGTTACTGTCTGTTTCCTCATTGGTAACTAAATATAAAAACAAAGTGTTATACAGAATATTCCATGTGCAGAATTATGCTAGATGTGTTACAAATGGTATTTTAAAATGCACTCCCTTGAGTAATTTCATGTTAAAAATCAAAGTGCATGGCATGCTGATTTAGTATTTTCCTTGTCTTTTTCATTAAATACATTAAAATCCTGACTTGGAGTTTTTAGTGTAGTTAAGTTGTTCAATTCATATACAAATTAATGAAACCTATCAATCTGTTGCATGAAGAAATTAAACTAGTTTTTACTCAAAAATTTAATTACAGAAATAAATGTCAGTCTGTTTTTTATGATGTTAAACAGAATAAGCCCTTACCACTAAAATCAAAAGTAGCACCATGAAGAAAGTATTTTGCATTTACTTTTTAATGGAACAAGCTAAATTTCTGGTTTAATATGTTTCCAAGGAAATCAGTGGCTGTAAATTCAAATCAGCTAGAAGTAGAGATGATGGTCAATAGTCTAAGTCAGTCAACAAATGGCACCAATTCCTTGAGAATATGGAGGTTGTATAGATGCAGGAATGGGTTCTAAAAGAGATAGGATTTATTATTCTAAATATGTTAAAATTCTATACTCTGTCTGCAAAGCTCTAAGTATAATTTTTTCAAGTTCAACATTCACTTTACTCACATTAAAATATGACATTAAATCCAATGACATATTTTTAAAGTACCCAAAGAAGTTACCTTGGCCTTAGAGATTCAGCAAAACACCTCACTTCACTCACTTGGACACTATCTCTGTCGTCCTTTGCACTCTGCATATATATACCTGTCTATTCAGGCTTGATGTTTTTGCATCATAAATATTTTAAAAAGGTCTTATTTATATCTTGCTGTAAGATGTCCAAGGACAGAGACTTATCTCTAAGAACATTTTACTTTTAGAGTGCTTGTATCGTATTTAAAAATGCAATCAACATGAGCCAAATTTATGAATGAACTAATAAACTATGAATGAATAATATAAGTATATAAAATAACAAAAAATGGATGAATGAATAAACTGAATATTTATCTAACTATAAACAAAAACACATTGTATTAGAAAGAGAAGTATGGACAGAGTGAACAAAATATAACTGCTATTATTAGCTCAGTGCTAATTTCTAAGGAAATGTGGGAATGAATATGGGGCACTACAGTGATAGAGGTGCTTTCACTCTCAAAATAGGAAGGAACACTTGAAAACCTAATTACCAGTTTATCATCAATAAGTCACAACAAATATCTCTCCCTAGAAAACACACCTTCATTTTCATCATCTTCATTTTCAGTGCATTTTCTCCTCAGTACAACTTCCGGTTCTAATCAGTAGGCATTCATACTTTAACATTGTAGGGCACAGGGTTAAGAGGAAGAAAGAGGAATTCCACTAGATATAAAAATATTTCCTATATTTTTATGTTTGAATAAAATAAGCAGACTACCTAGTCATTCCTTTTTTATAAAATATTGCTTTGACAACCACCTGCTTAGACACTGTAATGCATGTATTTAACATAATTGCAACTGTATTGATAACATCAATTCATGCAGAGAATGAGGACAAATGAGCAGGAGACTTGCAACTGAATTGCATGTGCACTGAAAACTTCCATATTATGGTAACACTTTCCATTCCCCACCCTCCCTCACCCTGGCCATTTTAATTATATCGCTAATGCCTTGAAAATGCAGGGTAGAGAAAATAAAGAGAGGTACTTTTTTCAACGTATGGATTATAATTAGATTCAAATAACACTAACAGTTAATGCTAATAATAGGTAAAGACACATTTGATATGTAAAATTAAGTTACTCACATTTTCAAGTTTGAAGTAGTTGAGATTGACAAGTAGAATGGTGCAGAAATCTGGCTTGGCCAGCATATGACTTTGGGTTCCTAAGCCTCTAGGTCAGCATCCAAATAGTGGCAATAATATCTACAGCAGACATAGACACATTTCAAGTCTCTTCAGGCTGACTTCTGGCTCCAACCAGTGCTGAAGTGAAGTTTCCCTGTCCAATTTTTTGCAACTGAGCAATGTTTTGAAGCATGTTAACATGCAAGTCTCTTACTTCTTGTTCTGAGATTCTCCAAAAGGCATGTCTGGACATTTAGAGACACTACCTGTTTCCCTGTATAATTAACTCATTTTCAGGTTAATCAGACTTCCTTGTGCCTCCTTCGACCAAAGGAGAAAGGGGTTTCCTTGGATAAAAGCTGTGAAATGTTTTCATAAACTTTTTAATTGGTCCTTACAACTGATCAGCCATTGAAATGGCCAGGTAGTTTTGTTTTGGCTCTCTAAATTAAAAAATGTTACTTTCATTGGATTGAGGGTGGCCTGTGACAGGATCAAAGATTGATCTTGATGTCTTAAAACTCAATCAAAGAAATAACTACAGAAGTTATGAGGTAATGTCATGTGGAAAAACATTAAACATATAGTTAGCAGGACTAGTTAATTCTACCTGAGAAATGATATGTTTGCTCCCTATTTGAAAAACAAGATAAACAAGATGAAGGAAGTTACTTCAGTTTTCTGTTTCAATGTTTCTTCACTTTAGATTTTTATCTCCAGCTTATTACCTTTCTTCCATTCTACCATTTATTCCACTCCACCACCTACCTTCCATTGCTTTCTTATAACCAATAATAAAAATTATTACAAATAAAATAATTTATTTAATATCCCTCTTAGTGTTGTATATATAAATTTACATATATAATTAATAGAAGTATACTTTAGAATTACAATATAATTATAAATTAGATTTTCCAAATTCATACAATAATATTTTTATTTTGGATGTTTGGGGATAAAAAGAAAATCATTGACATAACTTTATAAGCATCTTTTTTGTTACTGGTTACTTGCATTGGATCCTCTTAAAAGTTAGTGACTTTGGATTTTGTTCAGGTTTGAACCTGGACCCATTGTCTTGTTTATTGCAGCATTATTAGTATTTGATCTTGAGATGCTTTCATGTTGTGGGAGACAATTCAAGCATTTGTGTGATATAGGGCAAACATGACTCAGTTCCCTTAGGAGCCAATGTTCACAAATCTAAACTCCCGTGACCCTCTTTACTAAATTCCAACTTTCCTTTGACGATTTGACCAAGTGCTTTATTTCTCATTTACCCTTGACAGTTTGAATAATT
The DNA here is from genome assembly GCA_004024945.1 of Uropsilus gracilis. Lineage (NCBI taxonomy): Eukaryota > Metazoa > Chordata > Mammalia > Eulipotyphla > Talpidae > Uropsilus > Uropsilus gracilis. Next base: position 19,609 of record PVHY01012267.1, on the reverse strand, counting down.
TCAAGAGTGTAATCTTACCCTATCATAAATATAAGCAGGAACAGTAGTCTGTGATTATCAAGGTCAGTTAAAAACAAAAAAGCATTTTACAATGATAAAAGCTCAAATTGATAAATCTTTTGCCTTTGCAAAGTCATATATCATTTTCTGTTTTGATATCTGGTAGACCTGTGAGGTGCCAAATCACTAAAAAGGCCTTTTCCTGCTATTCTCTTTTCCAGAGATTGTAAGCTTTCCATGTAAGACAGCTTATCTAAGTTGCAAGTTGTCTTATAATTGATATTCAAATACCTCCACTAATGATATTATTAATTCAACCAATTGACTTTCAATCTTTACTTTTTAAGTTAAGTGAAGAATACTGATTCATAAAGTAGGAATACTTTTCATAAAGTAGGAAAGATAAAATAGCTATTCAATATATTTAATGAGATTACAGCAAAATTCCTTGTTCCCTGTAATATCTTCTGAGTATGTGAACCATAAATTTGTAAGGTAACCTCCTTGTAGCTTAAATTTTCACTTTTTAGTTATTAAAATAACTTTTTTAATTTGTAAGAACTCTATATAAACTACTGATTTCACATAGAGTATTCAGTAACCATGGGCATAGTGCTACAAATAAAAATGGGCAAAAGAGAAAAAAATGACTATCATAGTTTGCTTGTTACTAGTAATAATCTCCAGATTTCTTTCAATAAAATAAACAAATACATAGCCAAAAATATCCAGTTCACAAGATTTTGAAGCAAGCCATAGTCAAGAAGATTGAAGATTTTTTTAAATCATTTTTAAACATTCTATATCTAGGTCCTTTTTTCAGAGCATAAGAGACTCATAAGAACCTTCTTAGGAAAATGATGTTTATGAGTTTTATGTAAGAAACTGAATTGTTTGTTTACAGCATGGAACTCACTATATCGTCACTGTAAGCCAAGATGTTCTGCTACTTAAATGATTGAAAACTTTTTCTCTTCCCCTACACTCTCATACCCCAGCATATCTCAAATTATTCTCCATATCACACCCAGAGTTGTCGATCCAAAATCAGTTTAACTGTATTATTCTTATGTTTAATGTCCTTCACTAAATTTCCACAGATAAAATCCAAACTCACCGATTTTGCTTTTAAAACAGACTGTCAGCTGACAGAGAGGTCCCAGCTACCTCAAATTTTGTTTGTCCTAAAATGCACTTTACCTTTTTTACAAGGACTCCATACAGATGTTTCATTCCAGTCTTGCCTTGCTAATTCCACCTAACATTAGGTCTTTGATTCTGAATGTTATGTCCATCAGTGAAGGGGCATCATTATGGCAAGTGCCCAACAAAGTTTTGCACTTCTGACTTACATAATATAGGCTAAGAGTAAGAGCTTATTTATGAGTAGTTAGCTTTTTATATTAAAATGGACATTCATGGGAGTAGGAAAGGATAACATCACTGCATAATTACTGATATAGTATCATCAGCTACAATAATGTTGGAACATAGGAAGTAGCTGACAAATACATGTTTAGTAAATGAGTGAAAAATAGAGACCCTATTTTAATATTTTCCTTCAAGTAAAGTACTGAAAACACGTAGTTTGAAGGCATGAAGAAATTCTAAGGAAGTAGAAAAGTCCAGCATTTGAATTTTTCAAAACAAGTAATATGATTGAATCTTAAGCTATTATTAATATTGGGGACTACAGGAATAGTGTTTTTAAAAATGACTAAGTATAAATGCAAATAGTTGCTTCATTATATTTAACATGTATTGAAGACCCATTGATGAAATCATTTGGTTTATGTTGTTTTGCAAAAGAGCCATTTAGTTATAGACCAAATGACAAAAAATTTACTACCTTATGAACTCACTACTTGAACTCTGGTTGAAATTTAAATGAAATGGAAAAGCCTGGTTCATTTTTTTTATTTACTAGCTTTTCTAAGGAAATGGTTAAACTCATTTCAAAGTCTCTGATTAACCTTGATTCTCACCTACATTTGTGAAAATGTTTTCAGCTTCCTTTTCTTATTACAAATAGCTCATATTTTTAGTTATACAATAGGTTTGGAAAATTTCAATATATCATGGAAAGTAGTGTTAGGCAATGGCAAATTTGAATATTTGCTGAAAGACAAATCCGTTTCTGTGTGTGAGATTTATCCTAAAATACTCTATTCTGATATGGTAAAGTGGCATCTATTTGAATTTAGTGCCTTTTTTTATTGACATAGAATGCTGTTGTTATTGTAAGACACAATTCATTATCTCTTATTGTTTGAAGTTTCATTTTTCTCTGGTGTGAATCCAATTTATTTCCATCCTATAAGAAGCATGAATATGAAAATTTGTCAAAACCAATTTAACTTGTCAAAAATGTAAAATTACTATCATTATATGGAGATGACATAACACTTTATGTAGAGAAACCCAAAAAAGCACAGAAAAAGTAACCAAAACAACAAACCAGTTCAGTAAGGTAGCCAGTTAGAAATGAAGACACAAAAATCAGTATCCTTCCTATACACAAAAAAAAAAAAAAAAAATCAGTCAGAAAAAGAGGAAATAAAAACACCACTCTATTTACAATCACACCAATAAAATTAAATACCTGGGAATAAATCTAACAAAAGACACAAAAGACCTGCCTAGACAAACTTTAAAACATTCTTACAAGAAATAGAAGACATAAAGAAATGAAAAGATATCACTTGCTGAGAGATTGGAAGAATTAACATTATAAAAATGACCATCTTACCAAAAGCACTTGATAAATTCAATGCAATTCCACTAAAAATCTTAATGACATTCTTTAAAGAAATAGAACAAATACTACTGAAATGCACCTGGAATAACAAACGAGTACAAATAACCAAAGCCCTCCTGAACAAAAGAAGAGAAAATGGAGGTATTATAGTCCCAGACTACAAATTATATTACAAAACCATAAGTAAAACAGTATGGTACTAGAATAAAATTGAACACACAGACCAATGAAACAAAATTAAATGTCCAGAAATAAAGTAACAAATTTATGGTGAACTAATCTATGACAAAGAGGCTATAAACATGCATTGGGATAAGGATAGTCTTTTCAATATATGGTGCTAAAAAACTGACTGCTACATGCAACAAATGAATCTAGACTAACTCCTGATACCATACACCAAAACCAACTCAAAATGGATAAAAGACCTGCATATAAGTCCTGAATCCATAAAATACACAGAAGAAAACAGGCAAAAATACCTTTCAGAACACATATACAAGCAAGGAAATAAAGGAAAACAAAAACAGCTGGAAATAAATCAAATTAAAAAGCTCTGCATAGCAAAGGAGATAATAACCAAACGAAAAAGACATCCAACCAAATGGAAAAAAATTTTACACTCCACTCAACTGACAGGGGTCTGATATCAAAGACCCACAAAGAACTCACACAACTTATGAAAAACAAAGCAAAAACCCTGGTCAAGAAAATGGAGAGGAGAGATAAAAATACACTTCTCCAAAGAAGAAATACAAATGGCCAATAGGCAAATGAAAAAATGTTCAACATCACTTGTAATCGGGGAAATGCAAATCAAAATCACAATGAGCTACAACCTCATACCAGTAAGAATGGCTTATATCAAAAAGATGAGTAACAAGTACTGGCATGGATATGGAGAAAAAGAAATACTTCCACACTGCTAGTGGGATTGCAAACTGGTCCAGGCACGATGAAAAGTTGTGTGGAGGACCCTCAAGCTACTGAATATGGAACTACCATTCAACCCAGCAATTCTATTTCTGGGAATCTACACAAAGGACATTCTACTTCTGGGAATCTGCCCAAAAGACAACAAAACACTAATCCAAAAGGACCCATGTACTTGGATGTTTATTGCAGCAGCACTCTTTACACTAGCCATAATTAAGAAACCCAAATGCCCCACAATAGATGAATGAATCAGAAAGTTGTGGTTTATTTACATAATAGAATATTGTTCAGCAATCAAAAAAGACAAACTTAATGCATATGTGTTGACATAGATGGAGCTAAAAGGAATCATGCTAGCAGAAATAAGCTAGATGGAAATACTGGATGGTCTCATCGATATGTGGGATATAGGGAAAACAAGCAAACAAAAGGACATAGGGAAAACAAGCTAACAAAAGGACAAGTAAAAGGTAACGCTAACAAACTGATAGCAGAAGTAAAGCATAAAGCAAGGAAAGGGAAGGAGAGTGAGCACAAGAGATTAAGATGATGGCTCATGAGTGACAAGGTGATGGGAAAAACTCAGGGTAAACAACAATTGTAAAAAATATATACATATGCAATAATTAAAAAATCAGAAATAAAATGTAAAATTATAAAGATTGTATTTTTCCCATAAGTTGGTCATCAAAAAATTGATCTTCTATTCTCATTTCAGACAACAAAATTACAATTCACTCTGAGCATGAACAAGTAAATGATCTTACAAATAAAAAAAGAGATATTGTGTATATGTGCCAAAACTTCCTTAATCACTTGTCTGTCAATGGTCACTTAGGTTGTTTCCAAGTCTTAAGTGTTAGGAATTAAACTGCAACAAACATGGGACTTCATATACCTCTTTGATTCGTGCTCTTGTACTTGCCAGGTAACTGGATCATATGGAGTTTCCATTTTTAATTTTTGAGAATGAATTTTCCACATGTATTTCAGAACAACTTCAGTAACAAAACAAGATTAATGTTATTAGCAGTATTACAGGAGGCAGTTAGGAGGACAGGTCCACCCTCAGAGTGACTTGGCATCAGTAATGGATTTAAAGAAAACTCCTATGCCTTCTCTGAATAACTCCTTTCTCTTTGGTATTGTCTTCCACAAAGTTCAGTCATAACAGCAGTTTCCAAAAATAAAACTCTTGTCGGTTCAGTTCATTGAGATTACTGTTGTACTGTTGTGTGTTTGAGTTTCACCACCTTGTGTCTGGAAAGTGGACCCAGGGGACAAACAGATACAATCATTAGGTATGTCTTATTTGTTTTCCATCTTTACAGAACTGTATATATGTGCTGACTTTTACCAAGGTTTGAAAACAATTATCTTGTATATATTATCTAGCTTTACTTTTTTTTTAAGCAAAATGAGTAGTCTGATACCAGTTACACCACAATGGTTAGCAGAAATCTCCACACTCTAGTGTATCTTGAAACATCACAAAATCTTCATAATAGGATAGATGAAAGTAAGTCATGAAAATAGGCAAAAAATAAAAGAAAGCATTTTATTTATTTATTTCCTTAGTCAGATAGCATTTTATTTAATTTTATTTCATTTTATTTAAATTTTTGGTGGAGTATTTCCCCTGAGAAGTCTGCATTCTTTTATCTATATTACAAATTGGAGTAGAGAGTTATACAAATAAAACAAAATATCACATCATTAAACTTTGTCCATTTTGTTGTATTTTATTGGTTATTATCTTATTCTCAATGAAGGTTAGGCTTCATATCACTTTAAAAGGTACATCAAAAGTTAAAGATCTTCAGTCAGATCCAGTTAGAATGCAATTTATCTATTTAAAGTAGCTAACTGAAGTTCACTGAGATCAGTATGTGACATTTACTTTCAGTCCTAGGAAAAAAATAAACATTATTTATGCATGAAGAAATATTGCAAATGAAATGTTGAATTGACTTTCCATCTACATTTAATACACATTGCACTGTAGAAATTAAAGTCATCTCTTCTACCTCTAGAATGGAATTTTATTATAGGAATGCAGGAACTTGCATTGGATGGAGAATTTAATTAAGCATTAATTTTAACAGACAAAAGGAATTTGCATTTAGTGAGCATCTACTATGTACCCTTCATTTTATGTACATGATTAATTTAATGTTTTATTTCTTTGGTAGCTAATTAAACTGATCAAGATCAAAAGCAGTCAATAGACATCTTCTATTTGCATTCTGGAACTATGCCCTTTCTACTAAAGCATCTTGCTTCACTGAAAGGATTTAAGAATTAACTTTATATCTGCTTTTTAAAAAAATGAATTAAAAGAGATGCAAAGTAAAACTTTGCTCACAGCATTGTGTGTCTCTCTACTAACACTTCAGGATATATTTTTTGTATTTTTGGTAATTTCAAAGTGCTTACCCCACTCTCTATAAAGACTTGTAGATAAAGATAATAATTCTCTAAGGTGATAACAGTTGCTGTTTAAATGTATTCTGAAGCACTCACTTTGTTGGGCAAACCAAAAAAAGATGGCTCTGTGGCTGTACCTAAGTATATTCTTTACTACCTTATAACTAGCCAAGACATATGCAAGAAAACATTGATCTATCCAATAGTAGTTAATTACTTTATAACTACATACAGTTCAATGCATTGAGAAATATCTCTGGAACAACTCTGCAGTTCTCAAATATTTTGATCTTATGAATCATTTACTGTAGAAAATATTGAGGAACAAAAATATTTTTAATGCAGGTTGTTGAAATTAAACAAAAATATTATACTATCTATCAATTACTTCATTTTCAAATATCTATTTTAGATCCATTGAAACTGACCCTAAATAGCAAATTTTAGGAAAGATAGATGTATTCTAAAAAGAAAAAATAGTTTAAGGAGTGATACTATTTTAAATATTTGTGAATACCTTTAGCATCTAGCTTAACATAAGAGTTGAATATCAGATTAGCTTCTGTTTCAGTGAGATGCAACATATTACTTTAACATATGAAAGAAATGTAGTCTCCCTCTAAGATAGAGCTGGAAAAGACAGGGAGTATTTAACTTATCATTCAGACAACTGAGAATATTCTTCTTTGACACCATGCCAGCATATGGCAAATAGTAGTTTCTTAGAGGTTATTCAGAAATCATATCAATAATTTTTTTTATAATTTGTTACATAAAGTCCTTCAGCCTCCCTTGCACTTTCAATAAATCCTTCTACTTCTGAATGATTCTGATTGTTTAAAAATTATTGGTTCACTGTATTATGCAGTTCATGCAAATGTTAACATGTCATTATACAATATCAAAAAATCACAATTCTAATACCATCGTTGAACTCATCAAGATTATGCAAGTATTAGGAGATACAAATTTTACACGATCTTAACTTTTGTTAGCAATTTTGATTTTTACCTGTGAAAATAAATACTTGTCAATTGTTGTCCTTGAAGTGATACGCTTTTTGTTCACTTTTACAAGAAATCATCAAATGCCTAAATTTGAAAAATCATATTTATCTATTATTTAATCACTCTAAGTAAAAAAGATTGTTCTCAGTTCATGCTATTTCATAAATGCTTTTTCTTAAGATGTTTTATTTTTAAAAGTTCTTAATCATAGGTCTCTTTATGCTACACCATGTATTATGCACCATCAATATGACTATCAACAGAGTAAGAAGATAAACAGCACATTGGTGGTATTATGAAAAGAGTTTTGTCTTAATGGATGGACTAAATGAAAGCATTTCAGGGCCCTATAGGTGCGCTGGCTTATGCTGTGTTTGGACAATGAATTATCTTCACAGTAAAACCATAAGGTAGGAGCCACGGTTTTCTCAATTTTTCAGACTCTCCTTTATTTTATGATACAAGTTCTAGACTTAGAAATTTTAATACCCTTATCTGGATACCCAATGTTAGACATTATTTTAACAAACTAATTTTAAAGAGTAATTACTGTGATATTTAAAAATAATTACTGGCCAAATCTTGCATTTTAGCATTAATTATTTGCTACGCTAGGTATTCATACATTATATAAGTCATGATTTCTAATAGTACTTTATTTTAGCATGTATATTCCAGAAGCTTGTGTTTCTCACATCCACATAGGTTAAGGCAAATGCAAATTTTGTAATTTAATTATATTTTATAGTTCACTACATTTAGTTCCTGAACATATAATGGGAAATTGGCATATCTGAAACCAGGGATTACCTATACTATTTGGGAGAGAATTTAAACTAAAGCTTTTGAATATAAAAGATACCTAGTTTTTCCTTACATTAATAATTTCACTACAATACAACTTGAATGAGTGAAAGATTATCATTCTAAATTAATTTAAAGCTGAATCTTATTTTCCCCTTGATAACACTGTGTTTAAAAAAGCAAATAGCCAAATAAAAGCTTTTATCAAAACCTTTCATATATTTACAGTATTACTAGCCACTTAAAAATGCATCTATAAAATCTCAATTTATTAATAAGAAAATGAAACTTAAAGACATAAAGTGTGTTCAAGAAAATCACAGGGACATTGAAAATAATCAGATGATTAAAACGGTCACAGGAATCTTATCATCTTCATCTTTTACTTATTCATATTCAGTAAAATCTTTGGTTATACTAAAGGAGAGCTATCTTTCTCACAGAACAGAAAGTTAATAGTTCTTTATTGGTTTAAAATCATAACGGTATTTTTATATAATGTATTTTCCAAATCATTTTTCACTAGCATTCTTCAAGGCGAAGTAATTCACTCCAACTATAGACAAACATCATCCTGTAACTGGGAAACACTAAGTGTTGCTCTCTTTTCTCATCATAGACTACTGACACTTATCACTTGATATTTTCTGACCCTCTGACCTGAGAAATTCAGATAAAACTGATAAATTTTTGTAAGAACTTAAATATGATGTCACCAATAATATCACTCTTTCCAGTGTACACTTCAAAAATATTTTTAAGAAAAGTGAAAAAATAATAATAAAACAATCAAAACTGAGAAATAAACAAGAATGTGAATTCAAATATCTTTAAGTAAATTCACTAACTGCTGAGGAAAAAAATCAACAGAATAACTGCCAGAAAATTAGTCTAAAACTGAAATAAAAACAGGCACAGGCTACCACTTCATTTTGCCATATGTTAAATAGGCTTTTGAAATCTTGCAATTTCTAAAATAAGCCATTGAAAGTCTTGAATAGCATTTAAAGAGAGATAGGAACATTTGGTAGTGTTATAAATTTTTTTTGGTTAAGTATGAGGTTGAAAATGAATATGCTCAGTCACTGAACTGATAGCACTTTATTTACAACATACTGTATTTACCCCAACAGGTTATTGCCATATCTTTTGCTACTGACAGGAAGAAAAATTTTTAATGCTAGAAAGAAATAGTGATGAAAGAATTCATGTATTTATATTTTTTCAAGTTTGTGAAAGTATTTCTTTAACAATTCACATCCTTTGGGGATGTCTATTATCAAAATAGACAGAGGAAACAAATACTGGAGTTATTGTGATTAAAAAGGAAATATTTGGACTTGCTTGTTGGGACTATGAGCCTCTATGGTGATCACTAGGAAATATTCTTGAGAAATTAAAACCAAAACTACCATCTGAGCGAGGATTCTTACTTCTGGATTTATACTCAAAAGAAAGAAAAACCACTACCTCAAAGAGATATCTATATTCTTCTGTGCATTACAGCATTCATCGCAATTGCCAATGTATGGAAACCAACCAAATATCCATCAACAGATGAATAAACTTTTAAAAATGGGATATTATTTAGCCTTAAGAAGGAAGTAAATCCCGCCTTTTGTGACAACATGAATGAATCTGGAGGGGTTTAGTGAAATCAACCAGACAGAGAAATTCAAATATTGCATACCACTTGCTTGTCTAATCCAAAAAACAAAAGAAAGTTGAGCAAGTAGAAATAGAGAGCAAAGTAGTGGGTACAAGAATTTCAGTTATAAGGTAAATATGGTCTGAGGATTTAATGTTTAACATGGTGACTATCACTGATAAAACTGTATAGTATAATAGCAATTATCTAAGAGTTTAGAACCTAAATGTTCTCAGTCATGCATAAAAAAGGGCAAATATGTAAATAAGTAGAGTGGTAGATAAGTTAATTAACTTAGTAGGATACCTATCAAATGTACCCATACATCAAATCATCACATTGTATATTTTATTTTATTTTACTTTATTTTATTTTCATTGGCTGCAGAGGTATATATTTTTTTACATTTTTATACCCTGAGGTTCTCCCACCACCTTGTCACTCATGAACCATCATCTTAATCTCTTGTTTATCCCTCCCTTGTTTTTATCTTTTCTCCCCTTGCTTGCTTTTTGCTTTACTTCTGCTGTCAGTTTGTGTTAGCTTTTACTTGTCCTTTTGTTTGCTTGTTTTTTTTTATATCCCACATATCAGTGAGACCATCCAGTATTTCTCTTACTCTTTCTGGCTTATCTCTACTGGCATGATTCCTTCTAGGTCCATCCATGTCAACACAAATGCATTAAGTTTGTCTTTTGATTGCTGAATTGTGTAAATATACCACAACTTTCAGATTCATTCATCTATTGTGGGGCATTTGGGTTTCTTAATTCTGGCTAGTGTAAATAGTGCTGAAATAAGTATCCAAGTACAGAGACCCTTTTGGATTATTGTTTTGGTGTCCTTTGGGTAGATTCCCAGAAGTGGAATTGCTGGGTCGAATGGTAGTTCCATGTTCAGCTGCTTGAGGGTCCTCCACACAGCTTTCCCTAGGGGTTGGATCAGTTCACATTCTCACCAGAAGTGTAAGAGTGTTCCTTTTCTCCACATCCACACCAGCACTTGTTACTGACCGTTTTGGGTTTTGTTTGTTTGTTTTTTTGTTTGATATGGGCCATTCTTACTGGTGTGAGGTTGTATCTCATTGTGGTTTTGATTTGCATTTCTCTGACTATAGGTGATGCTGAGTCGTTTTTCACATGCTTATTGACCATTTATATTTCCTCTTGGAGAAGAGTCTTTTTATCTCTTCTCTCCAATTTTTGACTTGGTTTTTGCTTTATTTTTGTCAATAAATGGTGCTAGGAAAACTGGACTGCTACATATAAAAAAATGAATCTAGACTACTCCCTCACACACAAAAGCTAACTCAAAATGGATAAAAGACTTGGACACAAGACCTGAATGTATAAAACATAGAGAAGAAAACATAGGCAAACACTCCATGACCTATACCACAGAAACATTCTTGCAGGACACATCTATACAAGCCGAGAAAATGAAGGAAAACAAACATCTGGGATTATATCAAGCTAAAAAGTTTCTGCACTGCAAAAGAGACAAGAACCAAAACAAAGAGACAGCCATACAAATATGAAAATAATTTTGCACCCCACTAAACTGACAAAGGTCTAATATCAAAGATATAAAAGTAACTCACATTGTGCATTTTAAATATATTACAATTTCTTTAATTGTGAGTCATTAAAACTGCAAATAATGACTTCATACTCTTGGAGTCACCAACTTTTCCCTTTTTATTTTTGAAGCAAATAGTTTTATATCTAGAGTGATATATGTAAAAGAATATAAGAACATTGGTTAAATTTGCAAAATATTAGGAAATCACTACCTCAAGAAATTTTACTTTAGTGAAACTTGCTACAATTTTTGAAATGATACTTAAAAATGAAAAGATTAACAGGACTAGTAACAGATGAAACTATAAAATATATGTGCAGAATGACCTCAAATTATATATGTATATATGTATGTATTTATATAGATAACAAACTTTAAAATCTGTTTTAAAACACTGAAAACAGATTTTAACTCAGCAACTTTCTATAAAGGATGAAATTAGGTTTTTCTTTAATAACTTAAAATCATTTCCCTCAAATTTATGATTTTGGGGGTTATATTCTCACCCCTCCATATGTGCACATACATCATTCACCCTCCAACTTTTGCAATTCTTAAATCTTTTCCAGTGAAATCATTCATCAATCAACTCACTGATTTATTTCTCCCTTTGTTACCTACAAGCCAAACTTTATTCCTGCTAATCTAAAGCTTATGTTTTAGCTATGAGAACAGACATTAACTGCAAAAATAATTGCAAAACTAGATTTCTGATACATGCTAGAAATGAAAAGTAGAGTCAATGAGAACTTAGTCTTCCAAGGGGACTAAGTTCCAGTAAGACTAAGTTTCTTTGGTAGCCTGTAGTTACCCTGCTCAGAAAGAGCAGCAGAGAAGGTGAGTGACAGAACCCAGAAGAAGCAATGATTTTACTTTTGCAGTCAATTATAATTCCATTATAATAATTATAATATAATTACCATAATTATAATTTTCATGGATAAAAAATTTGTGTATTTCTTCTTACTTAATCATTTTGTCTCTGATTTTTCTTTGCCTGATTTTTAAAAGTTTGAAATATTTTGAAGGGTGTATTTGTTATAAAAGTCTAGTAAAAAGTATAATAAAAGGCCGGGCACGGTGGCTCATGCCTGTAAGCTTCAGCCTATGAAGCGGCCGGGGTTAGTGATAACAGTTTGAGTCCCACCTGGGGCCCGTAGCGAGCCCTAGTTCCAAAAAATTAGCTGGGAGTGGTGGTGCGCACCTGTAATCCCAGCTACCTGGGAAGCTGAGGCTGGGAATTGCTTGAGTCTGTGGTATGCCGGGCAACGAGAACCTGGGGTCCCATGGGCAAAAATAGCGAGACCTAGTCTCAAAAAAAAAAAAAAAAAAGTGTAATAAAGACTCATGTATCTACCACTCAGACTTAAATGCTTGTATTTTCTTCTCTTTTTATTAAGAAATAAGATATTTTATGTACTCCAGCATGTGTAGAAACAGACAGAAGAGCTGAAAGTAGTTTCCCAGGACACTGACAAGATGGCAGATTACATCCTTTATCTTTTATATATTCACCTCATTTTATACATATGTAAAACAATGTATGGTACTACTTGGGGTATTTAATTTCTAACTAGAATGAACAATCCTTTTACTTACTGATGGATTATTCAAAGTGCTGTTTGAACTGTTAGTGATTCCCTTAAACAAGTGAGTGTTTTTGACAGATGTTAGCATAGATAAACTTCAGATTTATGTTGCCACCAGAGAAATACAGAACATCTGGCATTTTGAAAATGAACTTTCCTTGATTTATTTAAGTATAATAAATGTATTTACATAACTGTGATTTTGAGTTTTGTAGTCTTAGACTCTAAGACTAATGAATCTGAGAGTAGCTTTAATATCTATTCACTCCCCAGCTTCACTGGAATAACTCCCTAATCTAATTTTTTTCCTTTCAGCTATTCTTCTAATTCATTGTCTAATTGCCTAAGATATAAAGAGGTATTTTGCCCAAATGAAGCAGCATCAGTTAAACAAATGAGGCTAGACTTTGACTATGATATCCATTCTAATGCTTAATCGCTTATCCTCAGAAGATTATCTCTGTAGGGCCATAGTTCCTTCCCTATTTCTTTCCAAAAAATGCCCCCGCATATTCTAGAAGCATTTTGCTTAATTGTATTTCAGTGAAAAGCTTATGTGTCACAAAGTTTACGAAGTTTAAAGGTATATAGTAGTTAAAAATCCCCGCTTTGTTTAAGCAGAAAAAAATATATGCTCAAGCTTCCAGGAAGATAATAAAGAACTACTGCCAACTTCATTGGAGATTTTTCTCACAAGGACATCACAGAATGAAAACAAAATGAACAGGTGAGGCTATACTTCCCCAGTCGGTTTTCCACTGGGTATCACTCATTAGTCATTTTGTAGGAAATGTATCCTTCTGATTCTGTTTCTGAGTTATGTTAACTGCATTCACCAGGATTCCAGTAGAAAATGCAAGGTAACTTAAGTGCAAGTTTGAAGATAATTTAATGAGAGGATAGTTACAAAGAAGGTGGAAGAAACCAGTAAGGAATAAGAAAATGCAACTGAGACAAACCAAAAATGTTAACGCTATAAGGTGCAATCATGAAGATCACATTTCCCCCACAGAATCCAGGAGCAAGGGAAGCCCATGAGAGCAGCAATGCAATATAGGCTCTCCAACAGTATTTTTGGACCCCAAATTATCCACAACTGTTTGCCTAAATTGGAGAAAATACAGAGATCAAATAACGCCCATGCCATCAGCAGGAGAGAAGTTAATTTATAAATTTATAACCCAGCTATTGAGGATGAGCTAGTCAGAAGTCATAGAGAGGGCCAGGCCAGGTGCATGCGAGGCCAGAACATTGCCATCCAAAACTGCAGCAACGATCCACTAAACTTTCCTCCTCTATACTACATGTTTCACAAAATTCACTCATCGTATCTACAAAGATACATTCCATGTGGAGCAGGGAAAAGGCAATGCTCTACTCCTATTAATTTTACTGTCCTTAGGCTTTAGGGCAGAATGTAAGTGGTTTTTCTATTCTTAACCTTATGTATTGTTCTTCTAACCTCTCTACCCTCATTCTAACCTCATTTCTCTCTCTCTTTCTCTCTCTCCCTCTTTGTCCTAAACATAAATTCTTAAATAGCAGAAAAAGGCCAATATCTAAAAATGTAGTAAAAAAAAAAAAACGACAGGAGGCTGAGAGCTGCAGTCATAGATATCCCTAAAAAAGAAGTATTTTGTAATTTTTGAGGGGGAATCAGACCAGAACCAGAGAACCAATGGCTAGAAGGGGTGGTGAAAGAAATAATCTATCCTTTCTCCTCCTGTCTATTCTCCTCATTGAGCAATCTCAAGTGGAAGCCAGAGTTCAAAGATACCCCAGTGATGCATCTGTAGACACAGCCCCAGAGGCACAAAAACAGACAGAGAATTAATGGGGGAAGAAGAGACAAAGAAAAAAAAAACCAAGTTACTAAAATTGTTGTCATTTTGTAAAACAAATCACATTATAAAGTCAAAAGGGTAATTGACTACTTAAAGAAATGGATTCAATTGTTTTATCCTGTTCCTAGTAAATTGTCTACTCTCATAGAAAGATTTTTAAAAATTGAGTAGTGACTCTTGATTTTAGGCAATTTTTAATTATGCTATCTTTAAAATATTTTATATGACTACACAAAATATTTGTTTTCCTAAACATCATATAAAATAAAAACCAATTTGAGCAAAAGATCTCAACTTTTAAAAAAAAGACTGAAAACATGGCCTCCTTTTCTTGATCTAAAAATGAATTAATGTTAAGTGACCATTTAGTGTTATTATACAAATCACAGTTTTAATTTAATAATTTTGAATGACTTTTACATTACCAAATCTTCTAATTCATTGAAGGGTATATTTTAAGTTGTATACAATTTATAAATTCATATAATACATTATGCAAATGAGCAGCTAATGTATTATCTATGTATACATTTGTCTATTTGTTTATTTTTAAACTTTTTGGATTGATTAGATATATATTTATATATTTACATCATTGCATACCCCAAGTTTCTCCCACCACCCCATCACCTGTGAACTGCTATCACTGCCATCCCAAGTGCCCATGCCCACCCCTTTCTCACCCCTTCTTGCCTTACTTTATGCTTTAGTGAACTAGATTTTTTCTTTCTTTTTCTTTTTTAAAGTTAATTATATTTATATATATTTTATATCATTGTCTACACTGAGGTTCTCCCACTACCTTATCACCTGTGAACCATCTTAATCACTTGTACCCATCCCTCCCCCAACTATACCTCTCTCCCTCTCCTTGAGCAGCTAATTTAGAAGTTGATTTGCTTGTTCCTATATTCCCCATTGCTCTTTTTTAATTATTGAGTATAATTTTTATATATTAAAGAATAAAATTTAAAAATTATGGAATGTTATCTGTATATATCTATGGATATATCCATATAACCACCATCAGATAAAAATAAATAAAATTTTAGAATTTGATCAGGATCTCTTGGTCATGTTTCTAAGAGAATCATAATGATGAGCATCTCATTTTGGGTTTTGGAAAATGTCCCCTGGGCCTATAATCCTTGCTCCTATGTATTTAACATAGTCATCCAAAAAATAACCTATTTAGACATAGCATTCAATGTCTCAGGCTCATATCCTTCAGTATGAACTGACACAGTTAGAAGAAAAGAGTAAAGGAACCATCATTTGACAACCATCACCATACAGGTTAATCCAGGTAAAAAATATGAAAAGATGATAAAAGGAAAACTGCAATGAGGAATAAGATAATTACTCATTGATTAAGATCTTTTAATTAGAAAATAGCAATTTTATAAAGGAGAAACTCTAACAGATATATGATGAACTGAGAACAAAGTAACAACACTACTCTGTATTTCTGTCAAAATTGAATACATTAATCATGAGAAGACACCAGACAATCCTAAATTGATGGTATTTCTACAAAATACCATGCTACACTTTTCAAATATGCAAAAGTCATTAAGATATAGAAGGTATGAGGGACTTTTCTAGAATAAACAACAAAGAGATATAATACCTGAATGCAACACACAACTTACTTTTTATTGTAAAAAATAATATTGAACTCTGAATAGGCAGCAATATTGATTCCCTATTTTTATGAATTACACCATGTGTATGTTCTCTATGAGCACATAAAAAGGTGTGAAAATGCCTCCCCATAATGTGACATGAATTGTGCAACACAGATGAGAGTGAGAAAATATTAATATTTAAAAATCTTTATGAGAATATCAGACCACCTGCCCACCTAGGACTATATAGGTGACTCCCTTTTCCTTTTTCCTAATAAAACTGTCCTTTAAAAATGTTTAAAAAATGCTTATGAATCTTTATGAAGGAATAAAGGAATTCATTGTACTATTCTTGAATATTTTATGAAAAGATGCCAAGATTAAAAGTCAAATAAAGAGGGGCAAGGTAAAAAGAACTATGACAGAACAACACAACTAAAAAAACTCAATCCTTGTCCTAAGACAAACCAGAAAATGTGTAATGAAATCAGCTAATCAGGAGCCAGCGATGTTGATCCCTCCTGTCACAAGTAGAAGTTATTTTCTCTCTTCTAACAACGTGAAGGGAAGGAAAGACTTCAAGGTAGATCTACTGGGTGATGCCACACAAAACAAGATGCAGGCAAGAACATCTCTGTTCCTCCACTGGACCACTCACCCAGGCACACAGGCTGTACAAGAGCTGTTCCTGAAGCAATCAAGTCTGTTGTCACAGGAGTTCTCTGTGTTATGGTGAGGACTGTGGGTACTAAGCAAAAAGTTCCCTCAGTACCTCATTATGAGACTAAACCTGTAATGGGAATCACCAGGAATAAATGTATAAACACTTCCAGCAGAGAGGAGGCTCAGAGCCAGTCTTAGGGTGTTTTAAAGCAAACAGTGTCAATTTCTCCACATCCTCAATAACATTTATGTCTTATTTTTGGATCACAGCCAACCTAACAGGTGTGAAGTGATATCACACTGTGGTTTTGACTTACACTTCCCTAATGATTAATGATGTTAGACATTTTTTTCATATACCTGTTGACTATCTGCATCTCTTTGGAAAAAATGACTATGTAGATACTTACCCCATGTTTTAATTGGATTATTTATTAGATATTTGGAGGGTTTTTTTTTGTTATTGAAGTGTAAGTGTTCCTTACATGTTTCAAATATTAAAGCCTTATCATGTATACAGTTTGCAAATATTTTCTCTAATTGTCTATTTCATTTTTCCAGTTAGTGAGTTTGAGGAGAAATTGGGATCTCCTGTTCACTGTTGGTGGGAATGAAAACTGGTGCAGTCATTACAGAAAACAGTACTGAGCTTTCTGAAAATATTGAAGATAGATCTACCATACAACATAGTGTTTCCACTTCTAGATCTCATCCACAAAAACCAAAATCAAGATCTCAGATAATTTTCCCTTTTGTGTTTATTTTATCTTTATTTATAACATCTACAATATGGAAAACAACTAAATGTTCAATTATAAATAAATGGATAAATAAAATGTATTATATACATAAAATGCAGTATTACTCACCCTCTAATAAAAGACCCTGTATGCAGATAATTATACTAAGTTATACTAAGTGAAACAAGCTGGTCACTGAAAGATCAAGACTGTATCATTCTATTTATACACAG
The DNA here is from genome assembly GCA_004024945.1 of Uropsilus gracilis. Lineage (NCBI taxonomy): Eukaryota > Metazoa > Chordata > Mammalia > Eulipotyphla > Talpidae > Uropsilus > Uropsilus gracilis. The sequence continues at coordinate 1,751 of PVHY01012267.1, read as the reverse complement.
TATACAAAAGAGAAACAGAGAGTTTCCAGGAAACAGGGGTTTCCAGGAACCAGGGGATGGGGAAATGTGGAAATGCTGTCCAATGGTTCTGGAATTTCAGTTAGACAAAATGAGCAAGTTCTAAGACCTGTACAATATTGCACCTGTAGTTAACAATATTATATCATACACTTAAAATTTTTTTGAGATGATAGGTTAAAATTAAAACTAAAAGATCCCTCAAACTTTCCCCAATGAATTGTGTTCAATGTTGTGCTGCTTCTATGACAAATTAACAATGGACTCAAACTCTTATGATTTTCCCACAAAGAAGTAATGTCTATTACTTCCTTTATATATTGTATACATTCTCACTGGCATAGACTTATGACTTCCTGGACCAATAGGATATTATGGCAGGACCAGTTTCACACTGTCGTTAATAAATCTGGCTGCTTTTTCCTTTCTCAGAAGTTCATTTTGGAAGTCCTGAGCTGCTATTAAGAAATCTGATTACCTGTGGGAGACAGCAGGCAGTTGCCACATAGAACAGGAAGAACCTATAGCTTCACAGAAGAGAGGTCAATTGTACCCAGCATCCCAACTAAACCAGCCTTCCAACCTAACCCATCAAGCAGTAGAAATGTGAAAAAGTGATGTTGACTATTCCAGCCTAAGTAAAGCCCCCAGTAGCTGCAGGTCCAGTTGATATTATGTGGAGTATATCTACTCAGGTAGGCACAGTCCAGCACAGAATCAGAGATGATAAAATGGGTGTCACTTTAAGCAACTAAGGTAGTTTGCCATGCAACAAAAACATAAAAAGGAGAGACCTATATTCTATCACATTCATAATTATTTCAGTCATTCGATGAATATGTTAAGAATCAATTAAGGAGCTCAGTTGTAGACTTGTTACTGTGATTTCTACCTGAAAAATAAACAGCAAACACATGAGAACTTAACACATCTATGACATGTCAGTTAGAGAGAGGTATATAGTTTGGACCGCAGAAAAGGTCATGGGGATTAAAATGAGATTAAAAGAGGAAGCATTAGGTGACTAAAGATGGAAGTGATAACTATTTGTGGGAAATCATCACATTATTTTCAAGCAAGGAACCTGGTATGCCAAGAGGTTATTAGCTGGAGTTTAGTGTACTGGGGCGGGGGCAGGTACTATGTGGTAAGTGAAGCCAGAGTCAAAGACTGGAACCATAATAACAATAAACATGTGAAAAGGGGCCATCTTGTTCACCATATATTTTTACTGCCTTATTATATCCCATAGCAAATGGCAAATGTTTAATAAATGTTAAATCCTTCCAAGAGGGAAAGAAAGGAGGGAAGCTGATAGGGAAGGAAAGTCAGTAGATTCTTTTCACTTGCAATCTGTGCTCTTTGCTGCATTTTAATTAACCTGGATATTCAGAAAAATCCCCATATTTGAGCTGGACCCCATACCTAAATGTGCACATTGAGGAGTTACACACCCATCTGGCTATGCTCTGGCAGAGCAAAGTGGGGAATAGTGCTCCCTCACTAAATTTTGTACATTGACCTTGCCATTTTAAAGTTCAGCAAATTAGTCTAGATCCTAATGTAAACAGATAGGCTAAGAAATGGGGAATAAAAGACCAGCTCTAAACATAACTAGGTATAACTGAAAATATAAAATCTAATTTGAAAACTATATCACCATGCTAATGAATTATGTAGTAGTCCATGTAGTGGTTATTTATTGAAATACCCATTCAGTAGAATATATAGAA
>PVHY01012266.1:0-45092 GCA_004024945.1 Uropsilus gracilis | reverse complement strand
CAATGACACTAGCTCAAATGGAGGCCTGGGTATCCCCACCCTGTCTTCCTCCAGGAGCCTTGTGCCCTCACTTTGGCTCCCTCTGGTTCCCCAGAGCACTCTGCTTATTCCTGCCCCTTCATCTTTCAGTATCCACTTTCCTCTCTTGGCCTCCCCTTCCACCCCTCCTTCCAGTGTCAGCTCTCTTCTTCCTCCTCCTCCTCCAGGAAGGCAGCCGGCTGACACCTCCAGCCCTCACTGATTGCAGTCACTGTTCTCTGGTTACTTCCTGTCTCCACGTGATCTTCCACTCAATCTAAAAGTCCTAGAAGTTCCTGAAATTGGGGTTCCTTTCATGACTGTCCCTCAAAGAATCTGGTCAGTGCTGGACACACAGTGGCAAGCATGTTTCTGAAGGAAACATGTATCCAGTTTCTGAAGGAAGCCTGCTGGCCCACACACACCAGCCTTATCTAGGCCCCTGCACTTGCTTCTGGACCCTTCCCACTGGGCTGTGAAATCAGCTAGGAAAATCTCAATTCCTCCCGCTCTCTTCCTCAGTAAGCAGTACATTGGTTCTTTCACACACTCACTCCCCACCATTCCTTCACAAATCAGCTGTTCCCTGGCCAGGCCATCCAATAGCCAGGAGACACTGTGCTTGGCAAGGGGGGCAGAAAGCAGACCAAAATCTGCTGGGAATTCTGACTGAAGCATTTGCAACCTGGGAGCTTTAAGATCCTCAAGTTAACAGTAGGGCAAGGCTGGAAGAAGGAAAGCTTCCTGCATGAGGTGGCATTACTTCCCTTGACCACTTACTAAAACCCCTTTGCCTTAGTTTAGTCATTTATAAAATGGGAATAATAATGGACTTACCTCATAAGGTTATGAAAGTTAAATGAGTACTATATATGTATGTAAATGCACACACATTGTAAATTTCCACTTAACGTTATTGATAGGTTCTTAGAAACTTTGACTTTAATCAAAAAGCATGTAATATAAAACCAATTTAACCACAAGGTAATTGATATAAACAAGAGTTATGTTCTTACAGCATATTTCTGGTCACAGAATCATCATTAAAAATATGAAAAAAGACCCAAAACATTTGTAATATTAATAATCATTTGCTTTTCATTCACTGATTTTCTGACCCTATTATTCCAGGTCAGAGTCACAGTTAGGATCAGGCTGGCTGTAGCTTGTCCCAGCTGCTCAGGGGGCAAGGTGGGAACCAGCCCAGAACATGACAGGGTTCACCCCTGCCCTCCACACTCATTCAGACAGAGACATGACATGCCATGAATCTCATGTTCATGAGTCACATCTCTGGGTTGTAGGAGGAAGTCAGAGCACTAGGAGAAAACCCACTGAGACCTGAGGAGGACAGCAAATCCACACAGACAGGGGTCCTGATTGGGAATTGATTTTTCCTTCATCAACATTAAAATGAAATGACACTGAACAAGACACTATTCGAGAGTCTGCTGTATACACAGGCTTGGAATAGTTCCCGGCACTGGACAAGTATTTAGCAGGCGTTGTTTAAGTGGGGAGTGTGGCAGGACTGGGGAATGGGATGGATGGACATGAACTCTACAGGTGGGAACAAATATCCAAACTGTCAACACCCATGGGTGGACACTGGAATCACCCAGGGGACCTGTTGTTCCTCTCCCTCCTTCTCCCCCGCCCCCCTCCAGTCCAAAGGAATCAACACAGAGGGACTCATCATCTCCTAGATTAACTAGGGAGACAGGAGAGGGGAGACAATTTTCTAACTTTATGCTTTGGGTGAGGCAGGGGCTGTCTCCGGTGCTGTCAGTCACCCTGTGCTGGTCAATGAAGGGCCTGCTCTGCCTGGCTGGTGACTCGAGGCCTGCTGAGCCCTGTCCACTGTAGGGTTGCCCGAGACCAAGAAGGAGCCATAACAATTGCAAAGCCTGTTCAGGTCTCATGTCACTCTCAAGAATGGGCGTGGGGCCTTCGATATGGGGCCGGGGCGGGGACATCCCTTCAGCCTCCCACTTGCGTAGAGCTTCCACAGGCCACAGAGACCCAGGGAAACTTCCGGTTGTGTTTGTGTAGTGAGGAGGTCAGGAACCACGTAAAGGCAGTTTCTTTAGCTAGGAGTTTCGCTGCTAGGGAAATAGGATGATGCCTGCTTTCATCTGTTCATCATTAGTTAAGCTACTCAACAATCATTGAGTTCTCACAATGTGTCAGGGATACATTCTGAGGGGGGTGCAGTCTTAACGAGGTATCCATATAACAGGGTGATCAGGACTGAGGTTGAGTAAAGTGTGGACAGTGCACAGCCCTTTAGGGGCCAGATCCTCTGAGCTCCCAAAATACTGAGCTGAAGGGCTTCCTTCCCTGAGGTAAGCCCTCAGGACTTCCTGCCCACCCCTCCTGGCCCCACCCACATTAGCATGGGTCCCACCTCCTCAAACCCCACAACCAGCATCCCATCATTCCAGTTTTTTGGGTTTTTTTTTGAGACTAGGTCTCGCTATTGTGCCCGTGGAACCGCAGGCTCACGTTGCCTGGAGTACCACAGCCTCAAGCAATCCACAGCCTCAGCTTCCCAGGTAGCTGGGATTACAGGTGTGCACCAGCACGCCCAGCTATTTTTTTGGGACTAGTCTTCCTACATGCCCCCAGTGGGACTCGAACTGTGATCCCTGGCCTCGGCCGTGGCTTTCTAGGCTGCCGCTTATAGGCATGTGCCACCATGCCCGGCTCATTCCAGCTTTTAATAGAAACTGATTCTTCTCAATAGAGGAACCTATCAAATGTTTAACTAAATGTGAGATTTTTTGTCTTAGTAAGATTTTTCCTAGGAATCATTCACAAATTAGAAGCCCTTTGTTGAATGCTGTGCTTTGAATTTTGGTTAGAAAAATAGGGTTCTCAACCCTGGCATCCCCAAATGGGTCTCCCCATTAAGCATCTTCACCATGCACATGGCCACACTGCCCATCCCCAGTCCAGACTCTGTCCCCAGCACACAAAGCCTCCCCCACACTGGGCACCTTCTCCAACAAACTTGCAGGCAAGTGCACAGCAAACAGCACACATTCGAATGGCCTCAACACACACACACACACACACACACACACACACACGCACGCACGCACGCACGCGCACTCTCTCATGTATCTGTATGGAGTTCAACTTCTACTCTCCCAAGTATAAATCACTAACTCCCAAGACCAACAGCCAGAAAGGGTTACACTTAGGGAGCTGACAAGGCCACCCAAGGAAGGCCTGACTCTAAGGGTCCTTCGTTACCATGGCAACATCAGTACTCATTGGATACTGGCTCTGGCCGGGGCAAGGAGGTGAGCCTAAGCAGGGAGGGTCAAGGGCAGGTCTTACTTAAAGACTGATTGATTAATTCACTCACTCAAGTTCAGACTGAGCACCTATTGTGTTTGAGGTGCTGGAGAATAGCAGGCAAAAAATACAGAGGTGGTTAAGATTATGCCCACTGGAGACAGACTGCATGGGTTCAGATCTTGAATCTCTTAGATACTAGCTGGGTGTCCCTGGTCAAGCTCTGGTGCTCAGTTTCCTAGTCTATGAAATGGGGTGGAGCAACAGGACCCCATAGCGCCACTGTAAGGATTCAGTGAGTTAACACAGAACCTGGCATATAGAAAGTTCTCAAACCAGGGTTGGCTGCCTGTACTTCACCACAATGTACCACCCAGGTCCCACCTCCTCCACCCATACCCATGCCACACAAGGAAACTGTGCTGCCAGCTGCTTGCCCAGTGGGAGCCCTCTTCGGGGGAGAGATTCCTAACCAAGGGTCCATGTTTATAGGTTGGCAGCTCTGAGGCCAAGGCGGAGAATAAAACCTTAGGCCCTCAGGGCTTGCCTCTTTGCCGCTTATCCCACAGGTGGGTCACCACTTCCTTGCTCTTCTCCCTATCTCCCCCTTCCACCCTCCCTACCTGGGAGTATGGGGAGAGCTGGGGGTTTGGCAACCCCACATGAGTTGCTCTGTTATCCTGGAAACTGATACCATCCTGTCAGCCCTCTGGTCTCCCATTCTTTACCCAAGTCCCATGGGGACCAGGGGGCTAAGGGCAGCTAACTGGGGATGCCTTTCACCTGTTCAGCTTCAGCTCCGGCTGCTAAGCAGAAGGACAGCTGCTTCCCCTGATCGACAGGTGCTACTCTAGATGTGGGAAGGGATCTGGTGTGGGGGGGGTATTCTTGTGGTAAAGTGGGAAGCACCCTTTGTTCCCTAAGCCTTCTGGGAACTGTGACAAAGTGTCCACAGGAGAGAAGCAGCAGGTCATTACTGGCCATGCTGGTTCTCTGTGGCCTGGGGCGTGCAGAGGGAAACTACTTTTGTAGGAGCTCCAGGCTTGGTGACCTCTTCAGATTTGCAAGATAGGACATGAATCAAGTCTACAAAAGCATGAAATTCTGTCAAGTGGGGAGGAAGGGTTTCATAGTCTTCTCTCTCTATTAAAAAAGGAGTAGCTACTGTTAATTGAACGCAGGTGCCAGGCACTGAGCCAAGCTAGTTGTACAATTACATCACTTAGTTGTCACGATTATTTGATAAGAAGACATCCCATTTTATGTGGGAGTATGCAGGCGCAAGAGACTTAAATAGCTTCTCCAAGGTCACATGGCTGTTAAGTGGCTATGATGGACATAAGACTTCCACCTTTTTTCTCTCCCCACAGGCATTTCCATCCATACAAGTCTGTACCCATTCTCTACCTGGCCTGTTCTAAGAAACCAGCAAACACAGTAAGACAAATAGAAGACCACTGTCTTTCTAGAAAGAAAAAATATGGTGAGTTCTAGATGAAATTCCTTCACAATGGCTTCAAGTAGCAGCAGAGTGTTCAAGTGGTAGTGTCCTCAGGTGCTGGAGTGGGGGACCTATCATGGGGACTTGGAGAAGACTGTGAGCAGGAGTGGTCATCACAAAGGTGGGGACATCCACAGGGCACTGGCAAGGTGCTTAGGGCAGATCTCTGCTCCAGGAAGGATGCTGAGCAGGAAAACATAGAGATAGGCAGTGGTCAGAGATACAGGAAGTGATATGCATTCTGCTTCTGAGGAAGAAATGGTAGCAGGTCACACGGCACCCAGAGAGAGACTGTGTGCTCTTCACATGCCCCTCCAGAGGTTAGGCTGTGAGACTGAGGCAGAGTCTGTAAGCACCAGAGCTGAACCTGGAGTTTGATGTGAAATACAGAGAGAGGCAGAGTGGCGCTAGAGGGCGCAGCAGAGTCAAGCAAAGGGCTCTGTTTTATAGCCCAGGAATGGCAGAAGGGAAGGAGAGAAGACTAAAAGGTTGGTGTGAAGGGGGGCAGATGGCCGGACTTAGGGAAGCAGGATGAAAGGCTCTCCTTTTGGGCTGTGGGGGGCCTGGGGGAGCACAGATGCACCCTCCCACCTCCTCGTTCACCCAAGACTGGTGGCTCCCCCCTTCAGCAGGTGCCCCCTCTTCCTGCCCTTGCCAAATCTCATCACTCCCACATCTTGTTTCCTTGTTATCTCAAAGGCAGCATCTTGACCCACAATGAGTTGGGTCTGGGCGAAAAGCAGTTTAGTGAGTGGCTGATGGTGCGTGTGGGAACACAGGCTGATGACTTTCAATTGCTTTTGTCTGCTCTGCTACCGCTCACTGCCCTCTGAGTTAAAGGAAAACCAATTGCTCCCACCTCGGTCCTTCTCTCCTTCTCATTCCTAAGACCTACCTCCAGGGCCCAGGCCTCAGGAAGCCCCTTCTGGTAGCTGCACCATGTCCCACTCCTCTGACCCCTAGCATTGATCTGGTACCCTCAGAATTGCCCTGTATTGCTTAGGTTTCTGACCCCCTTGGAATCCAGAATGATGCTACATATCTGTTGGGTGGCCTGAGTTTTGCTCCCCACTTGGCAGTGATCAGGAAGCATCAGTGAGCACACCCCCAGTGGGCCCTTGTGATGGGACTGTGGGGTAAAGAAGAAAAATGCTATGGATGTGGAACTCATAATCTAGGTGGACCACTGGGCCTAAACATCCCTCTGCTCTCAGACCAGCCCTTGAATAGAGGCAGGAGACTGGATGAAATGACCTGGACCCCCAATCCTCATCTGGCCCCCCCTCGGTCCAGACTCAGAGGCCTTCCTCAGGGAAGTAAGTGCAACTAGGATCTGCACTCCTTCCCCTTCCCCAGTGTCTCTCTCTTTTAGTTGTGGTCCCTACCTGGAGCTTATTACAGCAACCCAGACTGAGAACCGCTTACTGTGCATAAACTGGCAGGATGAAAAAAAACTAAGGTGCCAACAATAGCTCTGCATTTACCAGCTGTGAGACCTCCTGCAAACTCCTGTGAACCGAGTTCTTCATCTGCAAAGTGTGGGTAATAGCTCCCACCTCACTGGACAGTAAGGATTCAGTGAGATCATATGAAAAGCACTACTCCAGTATACAGCACTTAGTAGGCACACATTTTTATCCCCACTCTTTTCCTGCTGAGCCTGTTTCTGAATGGAAAAACCAGACCATGTTAGTGCCAATTGTGGCCCACCTCATCAGAGCAAGTGAAAGGCTTCACAAAACAGCCAAGACACAGTGTGCCTGGCACTGTGCAAAGTGTTCTGCATGCATTTCTTCTACAGTTTTCACAACACCCTTTGCCCATGAGATAGGTGCTATTATCCCTATTTTACAGGTGGGAAAACTAAGGCACAGAGAGTTTATAAATAACTGGCACTGTCATCCAGGTAGTGGTTAGTGGAGCAAGGAGCAACATTCAATGTGCACCTACTAAGTGCTGTATACCACAGTAGGTAATATATATATTATATATATATATATATATATATACATATGATCTCACTGAAGCCTCACATTGCCCAATGAGGTGGAAGCTATTACACACCCTTTACAGATGAGGAGTTTGGTTCACTAAGCTAAAGAGTTCACATTCAACTCAGAGGCACCAGGTTTTCTTTCCTACCCTCCCCCCTCCCCAGGGACAGCTTATGAGCAGCGACTATGCGCAGCCTGTGCTGCCTGGGCCAGTGGGGAGGCTGGCCTGCAGGTCCATCATTGTCCAGTGGAGCATTATAACTCTGCCTGCTATAGAATGGATTGCTGCATGATGAAAATTGAGAATTAGTTTGAGATATGGGTTTTGGGCAAGATAGCTTATGAATTAAAAATTGTTACTTAGCTGCCTGCTGACAAAAGGGGCTGATGTCCTGGGTGACACCTGGGCTGGGCCGCATTCAGCAGCTCCACGATCAGCATATGGCAACCAGGGGTGTGAGTTACCTCGCTTTCAACCAGGGCAGGAGATGCAGGTTGAGAACCTGCTGCCCCTCCTCAGAACCCCTCCCTGAAGTTCTTCCTGAAGCTGCCTGGGAGCCTCCCTCTGCAGGTCTCTGCTGGGAACCCCATCTACATTCGAGTCTCAGCTCAAGTGTCACCTCCAGAAGTCTTCTACTTGCCCACTCTCATCTCTACTGCAATATCCTATTTTACTTCTTCCCTTCAAAACACTTCTACTCTCTGAACTCCTCTTTCATCTGGTTATGTGCTTATTATCTGTTTTCATCCACTGGAAGGTAAGCCCAAGGGGGGAGGGTGCTTCTGGTTTCCCCAAGTACCCAGGTGATGCTTAATAGGTGCCCAACAGATGTTTTTCTGAATGAATAAAAGAATAAAAGAATGAATGAATGCACTGAAACAGAGATGTCTGGGGGCCACCCTAAGCCTGGTGTAAACAGTTACCTGGCAGATGGTATGAAGTGATTTAGAGCATCACACCTCAGAGACCAGAGCTATACCAGGGCTGAGCAGAGGGGTCAGCCAATTAGCAATTCCACTCGGGGCTACCATGCCCTCCCAATGCACCCACAGTGAAATGTTTGTTTGAACTGAGTGTGTCTCAGTTAATTACAGTTATTACAGTTTGGCCGGGGAGAGACAACCTTCGAGTCCCTGAAGTAGGTGTGAAGTGCAGTCTGCTTGCCTTGCCGGCATTTCACAGAACGACAGTTTTCATCAGGCTCACTTAAACCAACAAATGATTACCTCTTCTAATAATACTGCAAACTGGACTCTGATTAATTTGCTAATAACCGGCTCCAATTTGTGAAACATTAACCTGCGTAGCCAAGGATAGTAAAACCTATTATGTTAGGATGGCTGAGGGTCGAGTCATGCCCCTGTTACCCACAGCAGTGCCAGGCTCCCTGTAGAAGATGGGGCCTCAGACAGGTGGCCCTCTGGTCCTCTGAGGGCACCTTAATGTGAGTCAGAAGGATATCCCCTACCACTAGGATGGGGATCAGAAAATCCCCAATCCTGTTTCCCTAGAAGTCTTTACTCTGCAAGCAAAGGAATTCCTCCAAAGGGAATTATCAAGAATGACTCCATACATAACAGCTGCCAGGATGTTCTCCACGGTGCTGTTGGATAAGGAAAAGTGGGAGCAACCTCTAAATATCTAACCAAAGGGAGTGAGTCAAATAAACTATGATTCAGTCAGCCACAAAAGTCACATCACAGAAGCTTGTAACTTGAAAAGATAAATGTTTGAGACAAAGATTTAAAAAAAAAGAAGTAATAAAATAGCATAATTCTATAGAATATAGTCGTTTAAAAATGTGTGTGGAGAAAAAGGGATGAAATGATAATAAAACGTTGAAGATCATTTGAGTGGTGATGCTAGAACAGTTTCTCAGCACTATTGATATTTTGGGCTGGAACTTTCTTTGCTGTGGGAGAGGACACACTCACAATGAGGGTTAGAAGAATTCCTACCTTGAGCCACGGGAGACCGGGAGTACTGCCTTCAAGTTCTGACAACCAAAACTCTTCCGATGCTGCCAAATGTGCCCTGGAGAGGGGCGTAAAGGCTCTTGGTTGAGAACCGCTGCTCTAGAGTCATTTCACTTTTGACTTGAATTACCTTTTTTTTTTTTTTAAAGGTTAATACAAGTTCCTTGACATAATCCCCAAAGTTCTAGAATTAGATAGCGATGACGACTATATAACATTGTAAATGCCTTTGGTGCCCCTTTTAAATGTTACTATTTCACTACAAAAATATCCCTAAGGTTTGATGGTATGTGTCTCTGTTCCAGGCTGATGCTAGGTAAGGGCTGGTTTTAGAACAGATTTGCTTACAATGAGTAACCCACCCTCTATTGATGATCACCACTGACTGAATTTTAACTCCAAGGCCAGGAAACCTTTCCTGTCTTGTTCATTGCTCCATCAGCCAGAAGGAAGGAGTCTGCAAGGCTCTGGAGAGGCTGAGGCTCAGGATAAGGTCTTGGTGCCTGAATGGTATCGATCTAGATGAGGAAGCAGGACCTGTGTCCAAAAGGCACCCAGCTCAGCTGAGGTCTTCCTTAAGCTGGGGGATGAGGAGGGCATTTTGTCATGGGACCACCCTGTACAAAAGGGCAGAGTGGGGGCACGTTGCACAGGTGGGAGGCTGCAGAAGCAGAGTTCTCATGAAGCAGTGTCAGGAGCAGCTAGTGCCAGGAGGCAGGAGCGAGTGCTATGGGTTTTGTCTCACAGCATCAGGGAGTCCCCAGAGGCAGGATGACCTGTCAGGATGAGTGCCTGGGCTGAGTGATGGCCGTGAGGTCAGGAGTGGTAACAAGGCCATTTATTGCAGGCTCTGTGTATAAGGCAAGGGCTAAGCATTCTACCTGTACAGGTCAATTACTCTTCATGGCAACTCCATGTACAGTTGTGTGGTATCATTATTCCCATATTATTGCTATGTCCATCTTGCAGGTGAGAAAACCAAGACATAGAGAGATTAAGTGATTTGTCTACAGACATAGACTCACATGCCAGGCTGCCCCAGAGAGATGGGAGGAGAAGGACAGTGCTCCTACTCACTGGCAGAGTGCTATGCATGCATGTCACACTCAGAGCTACTGGATCCTCAATATTCCCTTGTGAGGTCAGTACTGCTACCCCATTTATTGGATAAGGAAACTGAGGCTCAGTCAGGAAAGTGACAGGTCCATGGACACATGGCTTCTAAGTGAACCTGGATTTTCTGGGTCTTAAATGGCCATCATAGCTGAAGTGGTCTCACCACTGTGGAAGTAGGGCTACCTGGACCCTAGGAACTAGAGACTGGCTAAAAGATGAGCAAGGTGAAGAGAAACAAAGCAGGAGGCTGCAAGTCCCCCAGAGACCAACCTGCTCATTTGCTGGGAGGCTGATTATCTGCAGGGCCTAGGTGATGTGGTCCAAACACCCACGCCCACTCTCAGTGGGGCCCTGCCTTGGGCTAACCATTGGAGTGGAGGAACTAGGTCTCTCCGTTGTGTTCCCCAGAGGGCTGCTGCTCTGCCCACTGCTGGGCCTGGCCACATAACTCACCTGAGTTTGGCACTCAGAAGAGCATGAGGGCTCAGGGAGATTTACAGGCTCCGATAAAGCCATCTCAGTCCTCACATAAGAAGTGTTTGGTATTTGATGATCTGAAAGGCCTTGTCCCAGAGAGGGGGAGTGAGGGAGTGGGGGATGGGAGGGAGACACTTAAGAAAACAAAGAGGACAATGATCAGATGCTCAAGGAGAAGGAGGCAGGAAGGGGGGTGTGGGTGCTGTCTGTCATCCTGGCAGGGCTTTCACCCTCTCCTCTAGCACCTCTACACTGATTCTGCAGGGGAACATGAGATAGGCAGTCCAGGGGCTTACAGAGACCACCCACCACACTACCAGGCACTGTACCAGGCACTAGTGAGGGCCATGGGTAGAACCACCAGGAGCACAACTGATGGGGAGATGGGAAAGGTCATCATCCCTAGGGAAAGGTCACCCTTAGGGAAAGCCAAACTCACACAGGACATGAAGTCATAAGGTAGAGTCACACTTGTGGGTTCGAGTCTCTCTGAGCCTCAGTTCCTCATTGTGGGTGAGATCACTTGCTCTGCCACAAGCTATTTGAGGCTCAAAGAGATATGGGATCTGAAAATGCTTTATTAACTGGATGTACATCCAGTGTATGCCAAGGGTGGTGAGCCTGTTCCAGAGGCATGTGCTAAGCAACTCCTCCAGTGGATGGTGTTAGACAGAAAAGACTGGAGGAGTGGGGCAGTGTGGGGTATGAGGCAGGGTGGATACAGTGCCAGGGGCATTCAAAGTCTTTGGGATGAGAAGGCTTGGCACTCCTAAGTCTTCTAATTCTATTTCCACATTCGAACCTCTTTCCCTAAATGCTGGTTGCTCAGTTCTTTGTCTTGTCATGATCCTGTGGAGAAACTTTGGAATCAGAGAGCCTGAAGATCATTTTCTAGCTCCACTACTTCTAACCATGTGACTGTAGGCAAGTGGCATCAATTGAGCCTCAGTTTCCTCAGCGCCAAAAACAGACCACAGACTTTGTCTCCTGAGGCTGCTGGGAGGATGCAAGGAGGTGAGGAGCATGGAGCTGGCACAGGGCAGTGCTCAGCGAGTCCTCCTCACCTTCCCTGCCACTTGTCCTCCTTGAGCTGTGATTCCCACAGTCCACAGCTGCCCTCACTCTGGCCTCAAGTGCTGCAAGTTTCAGGAGTGAATGACTTTCAGATCTGGGAAGGAGAGCCCATCTCACACACACCTTGAGCTGCGTAATTTATGAATCATATTGTGCTCCGTCAGGGCTCTGCAGCCCAGAATAGATGTGGTCGGACGAGGTTCAGGGAGCCAGCCTCAGACACAGTTATCTTCATAGAAACTGGCCACCAGCTGGCAGAACCGGCCTGAACTGACCTTGAGGGGCTCCCTAGGGGCTGTGAAACCCCCCTCAGTGTGGCCCCTGCTCTGAGGCATGAAGAGAAGACAGAGCTCTGCCTGGGACGCAGGAGGGCAGTTGGTGACCCTGGTCAGGTTGCTTGCCCTCTCTGGGCCTAAGGTCCTCCTCTTTTACTTAAATGGGGCAATTTTTGAAGGTCCTTGCTTTAGTAGCAAAACCTTTTGTCAAACAAAGTCTTACCTAGAACCCAAGTATATAAGCCAGCCCAAATCAGAGCCAGCTGCCAGATGAGGCGGGGCAGCACTGAAGTCCAGCACCTTAAATGTCCCCGTGCCCTGCTGAGGGATGGAGCTTGGGGCCTGCAGTCCAGTGAACCTGGAAGTCCTCAGGTTCTCCTCCAGATGTCACAGTCTGTGGCTGCCCAAGAACACAGACAAGGATGCACAGGGTCTCACACCATGCCATGTGAGCCACTCAGGACCAAGGGATGCTGACGAGGCGGGTGGGGTTCCCAAAGTCCAGAGGACCAGCACATCTTCACATCTGTTCTTTCCAGAAGGGGTGGGTGCTCTTATGGCTAGGACCAGGGTTGAAACCTTAGTATCACTCTTCACAAGTTGTGTGACTGTAGTGCAATGGTTATCACGTTCTCCTCACAAGCTGTGTGACTGTAGGGAAGTTACCTATCCTCTCTTGGCAAGTTACCTATCCTCTCTGGGCCTTAGTTTCCTCAGTTGTGAAAGCAAAGGAGTAATAACTTATCTCACAGAAATGATGTGGAGATGAGGATGGGTCATTCGTCTATTCAGTTCAAGCAACATCTAGTAAGTGCTCAATAAATACTAGCTGTTATTAGAACTTTCAGAGAAGGACAGAAATTTGGCACCTGACATAGTCTATGTTGCTTAATCCTCATAAGACCTGAATAGTAAACTGAGTTAAGAGGCAGAAGAATGAGTACCAGGTAACATAGACAAGTAAGTGGCTGAGCTGAGATTTGAGGCCCACAGCCTTTGATGTCAACGCACCTGTGCTCTTTTTTCTTTTCCTTCCTAGTAATATTGCTTCTGGAAGGTCCCATCAGGAGCGCTCCATTTTGTGTGAGGCCCATTTTCATGATATAGGAGGCTTTCTGGCCTCTGGTCATTGACTCAGAGTGTAACATCAAAGCAGATGTTTCTGGGCAGGGAAAGACTGGGGGAAAAAACTACAGATTTAGTTGAGTACAAAAACCACATGCTGATGTGGAAAACATAAAAACTCTGTGTTCCATTGAAAATGAGTCAGAATCATCAGGTTCACAAAAAGAAAAGAGGGCAAAATTAGTCTAGAGGACAGGAGGCCTCAGTCTGAAAATGGGAAGTTCGGGTTTTCCCAGTGGGTGTTCCTGGGATGCAGATGCTTAAATCAAATAAATAGGAAAGGTCAACTGTAAAAAGTTCTGTGATCAAATAAATTTAGGAAATGCTGAATAGGTACCCTCACTACAGGACTTGTCAGAGCCTTTAACGTGTTAATGTGTCTCTGTTGAAATTTTTTTTCCCCAGAGACCAGATCTCGCTATGTTGCTCAGGATTGTCTTGAACCTGCGGACTCAAGTGACACCCAGCCTCAGCCTCCCAGGTAGCTGGGATTACAGGCGTGCACCACCAAGCCTGGCTTAATGCTTAATGTGCTAATGGTGTTGTGACTTGGAGGCTATGATGAGGTAGGCATTGTGAGTGTGTGTTGTATGTGTGGTATATGTACATATGTGGTATAGTGTGTATGGTGTATGGTATTGTATGTGTGCTATGTGTGATATAGTATGTGGGGTATATGTGTGTGATAGATGTATATACATTGTATAACACATATGTTGTGTGTATTATACTGTGCATTGTGTGTGTGGTGTGGTATAGTGGGTGGAGTGTGTGTGAGCAGTGGGGGTGGGATGAGTGAGGATGGGTAGTCACTTTACCTTGGCAATCCCACCTCCAGAATGCCCTCATCCTCTTGAGCATCAGCCCCAGATGTCACATTAAGTCCTGAGGCCCTGCCCAGCACCCTGTACCAACTGGGTGTTCAGAATGCTTGATGAGTGAGCCTGGCCAGACAGGGAGGGGTGTCCTGAGGTGTTCCTGTCCCCTTGGCTCACACAGCCAGAAACTTCTGCTGATCAAGCAAGAAGAAAGAAGCTGGAGAAAGAAAGATGTCCTTGCCTTTTTTGGCCATAGAGGAAGGTTAGTCACCAAAAACACTGCAAAGCCTCTGATAACTTTTTTAAAAAAGAGAGGCCACAGGTCAGAGTTCAGGGTTCTTCCCAGGTAGCCCCTTGGGAGGGCTTCTCAATCACAGTAATTGGCCTGGGCTACAGACTTCTATTCTCTTGGCAGGAGGGCTGTTTCTCTGGGAAATTCCCCAGCATAGCTGAAGCAATGAGCACCTCAAGACATACTGTTCCAAGTCCTGTGAGTAAAAACTAGAGAGGGAGGGAAGCAAAGGAACCTGCTGGAAACAGGAGGCATCTTTTGGGGGTGTTTTGCAAACTTGAGACTCTTCGCACCCACAGCAAAGGGGAAGCAAGTCCTTTGAGGTACAAAATCTTGGCACTGTCCCTGGCACCAAGGAGAGCCTTGAATCCAAACTCCACCTCAGCTGAAGCCAGAATAGAGGGCAGTCTTTGATCTTCAGCCCCCACACCTCCCTCTGCACAGATGTGCCCACTCTCCCTCCCAGCTTAGCTCCCAGGAATGCTAGCTGTAGCAACCCCAGCCTGCAGCACCCCTGCAGGATGCAGATGACTTATGGCTTTAATTACTGATGGCTGGGTGTGGGCCTCAGGCAGCAGCCAGCCTCACCAGGCGCTGTTTCTTTTGACTAGGTCTTGCCAAGTTGGCTAGGGTACATACTGCCATGTTGGCCCCCACGCTCTGAGTGGTAACCAAGCTCACCTTTCTCCCCCCTGCTCTTTGTGGGGAGAGAGCAGGAGTATGGGTGTGTTGGGGCTTGGGGAAGGGTGACTGAGTTCAACCAGTGAGTTATGTTGTAAGAGTTATAGAGGGACAAACTGGGGCAGGAAAGAGAAAGTGAGACCAAAGGGGGCTGAGAACACTGAGCAGCCTACCTGATGGAGAAGTGAGGTCACCAAGGAAGCCAGGGTGGTAAGGATGAGTAGTGAGTTGCAGGATAGACAAATGGACTCAGGCCAAAACAGTCAGCATGATGAGCACACCAGATTCTCTCTTGGTCACCCTAGGGCTGTTCTTTAGCTTCTCTTACTCTCTCCCTAGTCCATTCTCCACCCCTAAGACTTTTTCTATGAACTTTTAAGAGCCTAAAGCAGATCAAGTCACTCCACTGTAAAGTTTTCCCAGTGCAAATGGAATAAAATTTCAACTTCTCATCTTGGTCCTCAAAACCCTAAATAATTCAGTTCCTCTTCAGCATTTTTACCCCATTTCCTGCTCCTAACCCTCGAGTACCCACCAGACTCTATCAAACCTCTCTTTCCAGTTTTCAGTTTCTTCAATATGCTCAACTCACTCTGGCCTCAGGGCCTTTGCACATGCTGTTTTCATCACCTGGCTCCCTTTCACCATAGCCTCACACAGTTGCCTTTTCTGTGGCAACCCAGATCCCTCTCAAAGGTACACATCAAAGTGGGGTTCTCCAACATCCCACCTCCACCCAGAGGGATGTAGCTGTAGCTCGGTTATTTCCCATAATTTTATTTTCTTGCAAATACTTGTCACTCAAAATGATTTCATTTATTCATCTGTTGAATTATCATCTGCCTTTCCCCTAAACTATAAGTTCCGTGAAAACAACAGTTTTATCTGTCTTATTCATGGCTGTGTCACCAGAAGGTGGCTCATGAGAGTTACCCAATCAATATTTATAAACAATCAAATTAGCCCAAACTCTTTGTGTTACAAAGAGAGACAAGGTCAGTCCCCCAAGCTGCCCAGCAAGCTAGATGCAGAGTTGATAGATCAGAAGTGATGACCCTGACTCCCAGGACTATGCTTTCTCTCCCACTCTGCATGACAGGTGAGCTGCCAGGCCCACCATCTCCCCCCACCATTAAAGTCACCTTGGGAGTCAGATCTACGGAACCACTATGGGAGCTTTGAGGAGCTTCCATCACTGATGGACTGTGCCAGCTTTCTGCACTTCAGGGCAGAGCAGTGGGGAGGGATGAGAGTGGGGGGTTCGAATAATAATGATGTGGGAGAGCTAGGGCTCATGGGCAGAGGCATAGCTGAAAGGGTTAGCCTGGGAAACAACTTGTTCCCTCACAGCTCTGGACCTCAGTTTTCTCATCTGTGACTTCAGAGGGTTGGACTGAATGATGTCTGGGTCCCTGTGACCTGTGACAAGTGATCCCCAAGAAACTGGGCTGCTGGTGTTGGGAGAAAGATGGAGATGAGCAAGGGGGAAGAGGAGGCACAATGGTTCTGTTTTGCTCCCCTCCCTCTGTGACCCTGGTGCTGCCATGGGTTCTTGCCCAGGCCAGGGTTATCAATCTTCCTCTACCTGGAGAACTTCCCTAAATGAAATTCCCATTGGCGTGGGGCCTGTGATATAACAAGTCACTCGCTTTGCCTGGGAAATGAAAGATGATAAGGCAGAGTTCCTGGGACAGAGGCACTCTCCATAAATCTGCCAGAGTGTGCTGGGGATTACTTTGTGGGATTAATTATCTGTCCTTCAAACAAAGACCCGACCTCAGCAGCAGGGGCTGAGTGTCCCCAACCTCGAGGGAGGGAGCACTGAGTGGCAGGGAGGAGAGGCCCAGAAATGAGAGACAGGCTATGGGCACGCTGCGCAGTTGGTGCTGCAAGGTCTGAGTTCTGCATTTCATTCGCCCTGTAAGACCCTACATGGACCCTCCTGCCCCTCACACCAGCCCCCCAAAATTTCCAACCCTTTCTGAGACCTTGTCATTTTGACTCCTCCAACTATCAGGTCTGTTCTATACGTTCCTCATGCCAACCCGAGGCAACCCCACTTTATCTCCTCTCCTAGTAACACTTCTACCACCCCGTCCTGGGGGGCTTCCTTGTGTGGATGGAAAGTTCTATGTACAGTGGATAAATAAAACTGGATCAGGGGCCACTTTAGCATCTACCATGTGACCTTAAGTACCTTCAACCTCAGTTTGCCCATCTAGAAAATGGGAGCAACATAGGCAGGGCCTATGCATGACAGGGTTACCATGACATCTAGAGACAGGGTGGCTCTGGTGGAGACCACATGGATTTCAGACTCCCAGAACCTGTTACCTCTTGACCCTACCTGTCACACATAACTTTGCTGAGTCTGCTTTCTCCTCTGTGAAGTGGGATCACCAAAAGTACTGGTAGGAAGCATAAGACGCAACCTCTATGGAAGGTCTTGCAGGATAACTTGGGTAGGGTTTTACTGATATCTAAATTAAGGCTGCAAGAAAAGTGGGGTCTTGATAGCTTCCTTGCCCTAGGCCAGGGATTTCTTCCTACCCATTCCAAAACTATATGTCACTCTTTCTACCCGTGAACAGAGCTAAGCCAAAGACACCACTCTTGAAGCCAGGAAAAATTAGTGCTAACCATAGGAGGCTGCCCAGTGCCAGGCTTGATGTAAGCCAAGCCCCAATTAACTGCTCTGAGTCACAAGGGTTGTGGAAGAAAGTCTGCTGACTTTGATTTCCTAAACAAATAAGGGGTGGTGATGTCATGATAGACACAAGGAAGGTTCCCACCTTTCCACTTTGAGGAGACAGAAAGGCCCTAGATATGGGAGGCAGGTGGTTTAGTGCCAACTGCTGGCCATACCACAGGTGACCTGGACAACACAGCTACCAGGGCCCCTGCTACTTGGACTTCCAGAGTCACGTGGGTAAGGAGAAGGGTGGGTAATTGGGAAACTTACCCACCAAGGCAGGTTCATTAGCAAAACAGGAAGGTGCAGGCTCCTCCTGGCTCTTCCAAACGCCCTTTCTACAAGGTGCCATGCAAAGCATTTACTTGTAGGTGATGTCAATGAACTTGGGAGAAAAAGTTACTGAGCACTTATTATATTCCAGGTACTGTGTTAAGCATACCCCCTCTTTTAGGTAGGTGCTTTTACTGTTATTTACAAAGTGATCTGTCAAGGTCTCACAGGTAGTTGAACTCAGAGTTAGGATTTGACCCTGGATCTATCTACTCATATAAAACCGATAACTGCTACCTCAGTATACCAAAGCCAGAGCTATGTCTAAGGAAGCCTGTTGTTCATTCTGTCCTGCAGGTACACAATCCATCAGTTCAGGTTGGCTCAGAGCAGAGACAGAGCTCAACCCTCCTAACACTTTGACCACTGTTACTGAAGGATGAACAGAAACAAAAGTATATGCTCTGAATTCAGGGGAAATGAGATCAGAAGAAAACAGCAGAGATTTCTTGCATGTGGAGTGGAAGGGAGCTCAGGGTTAGGATTTAGGTAAAAGGAGAATTTACTTTTACAAATCTATTAGGTCCACCTAAGCTTCTGTGACTTGTAGCCATCTTACTGGACTTCAGATTTAATCTGCAAAACTGGAGCCCAAATTCTGGTTCTGAGCTGAGTGACCTTAGGAAAGTTACTTAACCTCTCTGAGCTCAGTTTCCTCATCTGTAAAGTAGGAGCAATGACAGTGGTTGTGAAGAGAAAATGAGTTACATGTGAGTTGCTTAATGCAGTACCAGGCAATAAATGTTAGTAAATGTTACTACTGTGGATCTTCCTCTAATCCTACTCTACCCCTTTATTTCTTAAAAAGAAGTACCAATTTAAACTAACTATTCCTGTATATACATACATTATTGTTAAATACCTGTTACTATTGGTTTTTTTTTAATTATAGACAAGCTATTGCACTATTCCATTCTACGTCTTTTATCACTCAACTCTGGTTTTAAAGATCTATCTATTTTGCTGGATGTGCATCTATTACGTAGAACTATATGAAACTGCTGACATTTGACCATTTTGACCTACAAAAATGGTGATTTCATGTGATTTAACCTAATTGTTTTCAGCTTCTGATTGATAGAGTATTCTTGAGCAAAGGGGTCAGCAAGCCTTTTCTGTAAAAGGCCATCGTAACTATTTTAGACTCCGGAGGTCAAGAGTCAAGATTAAGGACATTATATGGGTATTTAACAAAGGAGAAATAAATTTTCACAATAGGTTTTAATAAAATTCTAGTAGTGTTATGACTGAATATAATTTTTTGGCAATACAAGTCTACTAATAAAAAAGAATGAATAGGGAATAACAGTTCAGTAAAGTGCAGCTTAAAGATAGTACCTACTATCAACAACTTAACTGCAAAAATATTCATCTTTAAAATCCATTCTTAGCTTGTAGATCATATAAATTAGAAAGTGGGAGAATCTGGCCCACATGACCATGTGGGGTGTTCAGAGATTGGTTTTTTGTGTTGCCATTTGCATTTCTCTGATTTTGAGTCAGTTTCAGCACCTTGACATATGCTCACTAGTAACTGGGGTTTCCCATTCTGTGAATATCTTTTGCTATTTTCTACTGAATTTCCCAACTTTTTCTTCTGTATTTTAAGTAGCTGTCCTTGGCTGCTTCTCTTTGTTGGTTTTAATCATTGCAAAAATCCCCTCCCCATATGTCACCTGGTATTAATTTAAAATCCTTTCATCAATTTTTCATCTATAGTATGTACTTTTTTGGGTGCAGCATTCTTTCCTACTACAAGGTCACAAAGATATACCCCCACATTCCCTTTTATGAGCTTTATATTTTACCTTTCATGTTTAGGTCTTCAATCCATCTAGAGTCCACCTTGGTATATGGTAGGAATTTGGCTTTATTTTTCTCTATATAGTGAACTAGTTTTCCCAGTACCAGCTACAAAACAAGTCATCTTTCCCCCCATTGATTTGTGGGGCCACTTTTATTATATATCAAGTTCCCATATTTATATATGGGACTGGTTCTAAGAGCTTTAGTCTATCTCTGAAAATATACTAGATGGATTTGGGGCCACTTCACCTGTGCTCTTAGTCACTACTTCTGTGTCAACTGCCCAGGGTGGCAACATCTTAGACTGCTAGCTTCATCTGGTTTGCGGATATACTTGTATTGATGAGCTGCTCAACCTAACCCTCTCTTGGAAATTTGAAGTTGGAAAGCCAGAATATGGAGATGGTTGACTACTGCAACAGAAGAGAAAAAGATATTTCAAAGGCAGCCATGATGGAAAGAAGGCAGTACATGTGTCACAGGTAAAAGGTAACTAGTGGGCTAGAGCTCCATAAATGGGCACATGATCTAGAGGGACAAAAAAATGCAGTGGTAGGCTGGATCATGGCATCCATGTGCTAATCCCTGGGACCTCCGAATGTTGTCCTCTATGGCAAAATGGACTTTGCCGATAATGATTCAGTTAAGCATCTTGAAACGGGGAGATTATCTGCTGGCCGTACATGTAATCACAAGGAAAAGAGAGAGCACATAGAGATTTGAATACAGATGACAAGAAGGCAACATGACTGAGGAAAAAGATCAGAATGATGCAGCCACAAGCTAACAAATGCTGACAGCCATCAGCAGCTGGAGAAGGTGAGAAATGGACTCTCCCTTGGAGCCTCCAGTTGGAACCAGTTCTGCTGACACCTTGAGTTTAATCTCACGAGACTCATTTTGACCTCAGAACCTATCACTGCAGTTCTACAAAGCAACCATGGATGCTATAAAAAGGAGAAAATGATTGAGTTGGCTATCCTAATTTCTTATCCCAGGAGATCAAACTGTGGGAATGTCTTTCCTGAGACCCCGAAGACTAACTGAATGCCCCTTTCTCTGAGCTTCCAAGGTGCGCTCAGATTCCTGGAGCAACAAGTGCTGTGGAAAGAATGTTCTTGTACCTTAGCTTGACCCAAAAGAGCCTTCAAGTCATCTTTCATCTTTCCTCCCAACAAGCAACCTTGGTTTATCACAGTTCCTTAGATCCCTCACAATGAGCCCTCCCTCCCATCACCCTTCCTGGTTGGGATGCCCTCCACCCCCACCTAACCGGCCCATCCTCCCATCCTGATACAGCAGCACTGACCAGACCACACTGCCCATGGATGCTTGCATGCCTACAATTCCAAGATGACTTCATTTCAGCAACCCCACCAAAAAGCATGGAGAGTTCCAGCTTCCTGCCTGTTCTGAGCACTTCACATGCACTGACACAAGTCTGCAAGCCTCCCTCCCCCCCCAAACTCTACCCTCCTTCCTGTTTGGCAGACCAGGAGGAGCCCAGGTTCAGTTACTCCTGTGTCAGGGTTGCCTCATCAAACTCCAGTCATTTGGATGCCACCCTCACAATTTTTGCCGTATCTGTATGTAATTCACATTATTATTGTTTAGTATTCTTTCTTTAATTTGATTCAAATTTTCCTCTTAAAAATCTACTCTAAAAGAATCTACTTAAGAGTATCACAGATGGAGAACAGTTCATTGGTCATAAAAAGAGGGTGATTGTAAAATGGATAAAATGAGCCTCCGTGGTAAGATTTTAAGTGCATTGGCTTGCTATTGGAAGGCTCATCCAGCCTGCTCTCTTTTTTTGTTAAGTGGGAAGATGAGCCAAGGGGTAGAAAAGTGTTAAAGCATGAGTACCCAACTGGACTTTCTCCTGGACAAAATTGACAGAGATTCGGAATGAGAATTGAAAAGGGAATAGCTGTCTCACTTGGTGACTCAATATTATTTCCTGTCTTACCCGTGTGCCACGTCAGGTCATCTCTCTGGGGAGTCAGCATTGGGGTGAAGCCTCTTGCACTGACCCAGTCCCGGTCATCAGTTCTCTCAGCCTCCCCTGAGCTCCACAAGGTCTATCTAACACTAGCAAATACTGTGTGGACAGATGAGCAACTTTTCACATCCTTAGCTCCCCAGGCAAGTCCTCAAGGTCCTCCATTTTTTCTTTGTTTCATTTCCACGCTAGAGCCTGTCTCCCCATGACCACCAGCATGCAGACTGGCACGTGAGGACTGCACGAAGGATATGCTGAGTTACAACCAGGAGTCCCCTGCCTGGATAGACTAGAGGACCTCATGTCCTTTTTTGCAAATCTCAGCTAAATTATTCTGATGGACATTTAAGACTTCTGTTGTCCTTATAAAGACAAGTCAGTCACTGGCTCCTTTAAAAGAACCCTTGCTATGTCAGACACTGTTATGAAGTGTCTATCCTCGGCTTTCACTGATTCAAAAGCACTTCACTGATGAGGTCCTTCAGAGTGAGGCGTCCTCAGACATGGGCAGCAGGAGGGGGGCAGAGGGGCAGTGAGCTGGAAAATAAAGGCAGTCTGATTCCAGGCCACTTTGCCCCACAAAAGGAACACCTTCTGGTGGGAGGTAGGGCTGGGATGGAGCATAGCCCAGCAGAATGAGAACTGTGAGCAATAAATTCATTTTGTGCCAGAATGTTTGTTCACTTCAATCAATGTCTGAAGAATATCTGCTCTGAAATCTCTGTTTCCAGGATATTGGTCAAATATTTGAATGGGGACAGCCAGTTAATTGACTCAGGCAGAGCACTTGACAGTCAGAGGGGAGGGGAGCTGCAGGGCACAGTATATAGTGGAGCCCAGAGGTAGATCAGGAGATTCCCAAACCCAGGCAGTCCCAGCAGGTGGTGAGATCAGGGCCACTGGCAATGTGGGTTCTCTTCCCCCTACCAGTCATGTCACCTTGGAAACCTGGTCTCAGTTTCCACACCTGTAAGATGGGATAGCAGTAATAGTACCCATCTCAAGTGGTCAGTAGGAGGATTAAAAGCTTTGATGCTGGGGGACCACTTAGCTCTGTTCCTAAGTCTCAGATGAGTTAACTACTGTGACTATTATTCCTCCTTAGTCTGGTGCCCAGAGCTGTCCAAGTGTGAGTTCTATGCTGTATGAGGGGATTGGGGGCAGAGGAAAAGAGGCCCCTTAAATGTGTGCTCACACCCTGCTCTAGGACTGGTGACATCCTCCTTCCTCACAGTCCCTCCAGAACATTCCTCAAGGACAGCCTTCCCTTTCCTGACCTCTGAAGCATGTGTTCCATTTGCCATGCTCCAGGTTTTCATGATGAATTACTTGTACGGTGTGTTCTCCCTGGGGCCTATACTGGACATGTCTGGTGAACTGGTAGGTGGGCTTTCAATGGCTGACATTTGGGCTAAAATAAAATTCCGTGTTTTCCCTTTCTCATTTTGAATTACTTTAGAATGTGGGTTCTGTAGGACAGCTGGGGGTTGGGGAGGGTAGCATGGCATGGCCCTGTCTGGGCCCTATAGAAAGAAGGGTTGAAGGCTAAAGTTGGACCTATGACATTTGCAATTTTAGAGACTATTATAGTCTCTAGAGCTAGAGATTTTGGTCTCTAGGGCACGAAGAACCCTGGTATCATTTTCTGTATATGCCTTTCTATGTGCTCATCAATCAAATGCAATTTTTTAAATAAACCCTATTAATTTTCATTTTACAGATGAGGAGACTGAGCCACAGAAAAGAGAAACAATTTGCTCAAGGTGACCTGATATTTGAGTAAGGTGGCCATGAGAAGGGACTGTGACTGAGTCCTCTCCCACTTGTTCTCCCCAGGATGGCTCACACAGAGCAGATGCACAGTGAATACTGATGCTGACAGGAATATAGATGCAGATATCAACATGCTTGTTTCCCAGAGAAGCTGTGAATCAGAGCTACGTGGGGGCAGGAGGTGGCTGATGGGCTGAGCTACTAGAACAATGTGCGCTTTGCCCTTTCAGCAGGGTACCTTGGGGTGTCTCCCTTCTGGGTTCCCCCACCCCAGTCTGTCCTCTCTCTTCCACTGAGACCCAGAGAGTCCAGGGAACAGCCGTGTGGGGTTGTGGGTGACTTCAGGATTAATATCTCTGTAACCATATTGCAAAAGGGCATGCCTAAGACGGTGCCTTATGCTTAATCTTTCTCTTTTATTGCTTTTTCTCTTGTATGATTTAACCTTGCACCAGGTATCAGGCTAGATAAATAAAAACTTTTATTTCAGATTAGCCCCAGCTGGGGGCTGCTTGAAAGCTGAGCAGTCATCCAGGGAGTCAGATGAAAAAGGGAGTTGGGAATTTGAGCTGCTTAGAGGGACTCATTTCAGGTTCAAAGCCCCCCAAAGATATTTGAGACCTTTTCTGGGTGGGAGGGATAAGATCTCCCAGGCTCCCAGGCTAGGCAGGTGGAGGCAGGTAGCTGGAATCTCCTAGTTTGGGCTTCCCAATTCCCTTTTCTAAATAGCTCCTCACCCCAGTTAACTTCTCTTCACCCTGGATTTCCTACCTGATGCTTAACACAGCCAGGAAGTGATGCCTTTGCTAGCTTACTTAATATTGTGCTCCACTACAGCAGGAGTGCCACAGAGGCAACGTTGGTGGTTTCCCCTTCACAGTTGGTCCCCCAGGTCTCACACAGAGGCTAGTACAGAGTAGGCACTCAGTTAATGTTGTGTGGTGAATGAATGAATGAATGATCATATGAATGAATGAATTCTAGATTCTAGTCTTGCACACAGATCAGTGAGTTGAGATGGAGAGAATAAGAGAAGATGGCAAGAGGGTCTTGGTTTGAATTCTGGGTCCACCACCTACATATCATGAACATATCATGTTATGTGCTCTTAAGCTTCAGCTTCCTTCTTTGTCAAATGATTCTGCTAGCCACATTCTGGGATTATGGTGAAGGCAAGGGAAGATGTCTATAGGCCAAGGCAAATTCTCAGACATGTTCAGAGAGACAAAGCAGCGGGGTCTACAACAGCAACAGACATTTTATACAGTCATTGACAGGAAGATGGATCATCTATGGTGTACTCACAAGATTGAATAATACACAGTAATAAAAGTGAACAAATGATATCCACACCAAAATATACGGCTGGCTCTCAGATGTATTATTATGAGTAGGGAACACAAGTCCCAGGAGACTATGTATAACATGATACTTGCTTTCTTATAACGTTCAAAGACAACTAAATCCAAGCAATATGTGATCCAGATTCGTGTGACCAAATATATTTTAAAAGCAAAGAAATGAAAAAGTGCAAGATTCAAAGTTATGGTTGTATATGATCGTAGGCAGGTGAGGTAGGGAGGGTAGAGGAGAAGAAGCAGAGGCAAATGAGAGGAATGGGGGACAATCTAGTCTAGGATTGGTGGATTGGTTCACAATTATCCACTATATTATTAAAAATTAATAATGAAACTAAAGAGGGCCACGCATGGACCATTATTGATTACAAGGCAAAAATTACATTTATATCAATTTTGTATGCCTGAGGCATGCCAAGTTAGGGGAGAGTGAAATCCAAAATAAATGGTGGCTAATTTCACAATCTTCCAAAGATTTCAAAGCCTTTAGAAGTAAGACAAGGCAATCATTATAGAGATGAGAAATGAGTGAAAAGAACCAAATTAAAAAAAAAGACAAATGTTGACATAGGAAAACCAGACAAGAACTTCGCCTGGAGCCAACCTACTAGAATCACCTCCAGATTCAGAAAGTAACTCTAGCCATGACTGATCTGCAGACCCCACCCAGCCTGGAGAGCAGTGGTTCCTGAGCTGAGTTGAGCTGACTAACCGTGGGATCCCTGCCCAGTTAGGAAGGTAAACCCAACCTATAGCAGGTATAGGTTCTGGGTTAGCCTAATGGGGAGGGGTGTCTCAGTGTGCATTGCCATCACCCAGGGGACCCACAAGGATCTAGCATCCTGAGCAAGGGACACTTCTGCCCATGTAGAGAATGTGGGGGAAAGTTGGTGCAGAAAGAAAAGCTGTTATGTGTCATGGAAGCCTTTTATAAAACCACCGATAGTGTTACTTTCCGGAAAGAAGCAAGGGGCAAGCCGCTGTTACTGATGAAGAACTTACGGGCTTTATTAAAGGAGAGGGGAGAATAAAGATTCTCCGCTTTATCACAAAGGAAAGGAGGGGCACAGAAGAGGAGCAGGAGCAGGAGCAACATTGACTGGTGGAAAGTGAAGCCCTGGAGAGAGGAGAGAGAGACACCAAGGGGAAGAATGAAGCATGTGGTTCATCAGGAGGAATTTAGTGTTGATGTGATACACTGTTGTCTTGGTATGGTGGTGGGAGAGGACTAAATAAATGCCCTTGCATTTGTGTAATTAAATTTAACCCCACCCCCAGCACTATTCCTAGATATTTTCAAAAGAAGAGACACATGGGAAGCAAACAGGAAAAACCTTGAACAGTATATTCAATCCAGTTCTAGAAAGACTTCCTACTGACTACTAGTGACTACTGGAAGGTTGAGTAATAGGGCCTTGGAGGTTCAGTGAGGAAGTATGCCAGGGTCAGTTAGTTTTGTCTGCCTTGACATGGGTTGGAGAGTTGTGTGCTGACATGGGTCTAGGGTGCCAGTGATAGGTATAAACAGATGTGCCTTCTTAAGAACATGCCCCTTTCTGGTTAGGCTGTCAAGAGGTCCCAGAAACCTAGACTCAGGCTGAAAGCTTCATTGTTTCCTTTTTCTACATCATCTATTTTCCATGTATCACCAGAGTCTGCTGACTCTGGACACATGTGTCTCTGGACACATCTACCACAGAGCCCTAGTGCTCCCTAGATTGGTATGATACCCTATTAGCAGATCATCTTTGTTCCAATGCTCCCTGCTGCAATTCATTCAGAATTCTCGTGAGATGAATCTTCTAGAGATTCTTCCCACCACCAGCCTTGCTAAGAATCCCTGTTTTGGCCTTTTATGCCTGCTACCCACTGGTGCCATGGCTCATTTCTGACCTTCCCTGAATCTTCTAGAGATTCTTCCCACCACCAGCCTTGCTAAGAACCCTGCTACCCACTGGTGCCATGGCTCATTTCTGACATTCCCTGAATCTTCTAGAGATTCTTCCCACCACCAGCCTTGCTAAGAACCCTGCTACCCACTGGTGCCATGGCTCATTTCTGATCTTCCCTCAACCTCTCCCTGGTTAACTCTTGGCTCCTGTCAGGTAAACTATTCTCCCTGTTCCCAGGCAGATGCTACTCCAGCTAGGGACTGTGGCATATGATTCAGATTTCCAACATGAGTCTGCTTTTCCTGAGTTTATACTTCTCAGGGGAGAAAAATGCCAAGCAGCTTAATCACAAGGGCTTTGATGTGTTTCAAATGATAGTCTTCTGAGATAGCACCCCCAACCAGGCCATGACCAGCAGCCCCATTCAGTTATTGGCATTGGGAGTGTGTGTGTGTGAGTTTGTACAAATCTGACTGTATCTGATTATTCTCTCTATCCCATACACACGCACACATGACCTTCACTTCAAAGCACTCAATGTATTTTCAAGAAACTGCCTTACTTAGGAGCAGTTTTACTTAAAATCCAGCAACTGGCAAATGAGCACTCAGTCCTTCCATGAAGCAGCAGGTCCCCTTGTGAGTCCTTCATTAACTGGCAGGGGTTAGGCCACTGACTTTTAAGCTGGGCAGGAGGGGCTTTCATCCCAAGAGCACTTATTCTTTGTTCTAGGCCAGTGTTTCTCAATCTTTTATTCAATGTCAGGCTGCCCATCACCAGTCACTTTAAACATTTTTTCCTAACACACCTACCTACACAAAATCTCAGGACCATCGATATAACCTTTATCTGCACATATACACATACGTACACCTGTGTTTTACACATAAAAACAATAAGGAATTTTTCACATCTCAAAACATAATCTTGCCCTCTTGGGATTGATAGTACCATGTAGAGAACACTTGCTTTTTTAGAGTAGCGCTTCTCAAAGTGAGGTCCTCTTGCTAGCAGCATCAGTATTACTGGGCCACCCTGAGTTTCTGGTTCAGTAGATCTATGGTTGGGGGGTTGGGGGAGGATGACAAAAAAACTGCATTTCTAATAATTTTAGGTGATGCAAAGCTTCTGGTCCAGGGCCTATACTTTGAGAAACACTGTCTTCAAGGATGCTGGGCATATGCGGCTAAAGAGACTAGAGTTCCAATCTCACCTCCCCTGCCTGGCAACTGGGATACCTGGCCAGTTTATGTGCACTCTCTGCACCTTGCTTTTCTGTCCAGGAACCAGAGTAGTAATGTCTCTCAAATACCATGGTGAATGATAAACCTGTCCAGCCAGTGTCTGGCATACTGCAGGAATGCAGTAACATTCTCCTGTCCTCATCCTGAGGGATGTCACAGGGTGGCTGAAGGTCCAGGGAAGCAGGACTCAGTGCGGGGCAGAGATGTGAGCTGCGAGGTTCAGCAGGGCAGAGACTAGGGCTCTTCAGCCAGGGAGGAGGATGGGAAAGTGGGATCTGAACCGAGATGGGGGTCAGGATACAATGTAAAGTGCTAGTGAGGGTTCCTTCCCCAAATTCTCATCTTGAGGGTGACAAGGATCCTGCTGGCACAGGAGAGAAGGCTACTTTGCAGCGATTACTGGAAGGAGAGAATCATTTGACAGAAACCAGTCCAGTATAGGTGGAAAAGGAAAATATTTCCAGTTCAGGAAAAGGATTCAGATAGTGTCAGGATCACCTTAAAGGGCTTGTAAAAACTGTGTTCTCTGCTCTCCCCCTCCCTCCACAGTTCTGACTTAGGTGTGCAGGGGTTCAGCTGAGGTTCTGTATGTCTAACAGGTCCCCAGGCCCTGAGAGGCTGCTGGTCCAGGATCACCACTTTGAGAACTACAGTTTAAGTCTCTTGTAGAGGGGCACTGAGAAAAGATGCCAGAACATGATGGGAGGACAGATGATTAGAGCCCCTGAGACTGACTGAGAGGGGACCCTGATTTGGACTCCTGGCTACCTGGTCAGGCTGATTGGTCAGTGGTAAAGAGTGATCACAGCTGTCAACAGCTTGACCCCACTGTATCCTGACAGGTAGAAGGCAGGAGAGAGGAGTCTGCTGAGGGCCTACTATGCGCTGAACTATGATAGACACTCACCAAATGCGACTCATTTTATACAATGGTCTCATTTATATTTATTTTCTTAGCTCTGTAAGAAAGATATGGTGGGCCCAGTTAAAAAACTAGGGAACTGATGCTTTGAGAGTTTCAGTCACTCACTCAAAGTCACTTACTGGGAAGACAGGGTGCCTCTCTGGAACAAATACTACTTGAGAGTTAAATTAAGCAGCTTCTCTGTCTTAGAGGACATCTTAGCCACTGTCCTGGGTGACTCTCTGGCCTATTCACCTGCTTCGCCAGGTTGGCTCGGCCTCCCCACCCTCCTTTGGCCATGGGGAACACCATGCCACCTCCTTCTGGCCTCCTGTTACTCTCCCCCAGCCCATTAGCTCCAGTGTGATCAGATGAGCTTTGCACACCTAACCCCAACCACACTGTGTAAGGTGCCTGAGTCCTTGCTGCCCTGGGCCCCAGGCCTGGAAGTCTCCTGAGATGGTCACTTCACTCCCTGCATTGTCTGACCCTGATGCCCCTCTCCCCAAGTCCTCCTTGCTCACTGTGCTCAGTCATGTCCAGTGACTGCAGTTTCACAACCCATCTACTCTCTCCTACTCTGGGGTCTCAGACACGCAGTTCCTTCTGCTGAAACATCCCCTTTCTCCACCATTCCCGGTGAGCTCCTGCTTACCAGCTCAGAAGATGTGAGTCTCCCTATCCTGCTGATGGGGTGGGAGGAGAAGTGTCCCCTCCCTGGACTCTTCTTCAATTCTTAAGACTGGTATTTTCAAATATACAACAAAGTAAGGAGAACAGTCTAACAGAACCTCCCAGGAGCCATCACTCCATGTTGACAAGTTTCAGCACAGCTTCTCTTCACAGTGTGCCCCCTACCCCCTTGCCCCAGCATTAGGAGCTGTCGTCTCTCTTGAGCTATAAGTGCCTAAGGTTCCAGCCCACCCAATCCCAGGACATCAGCACAGTTCCAGGCCCAGAAAGGGCCCTCAAGCACGGCCTGCAAGCAAGAGTTCGCACTGGTGGAGCACCTACTAAAAATTCAGGTGCTGTTCTAAGAACTTACAGGTCTCTGTCCACCAACTCCTCGCAGCAGCCCTTGAGGCATGAGCCATTTCGACTTCCATTTTACAGATTGGAAAACTGATGCTCAGAAGGTTACCCAGCTGGTTGGTCAGTGGTAGAAGGTAGGCCACAAGCTGTAACTCTGGAATAGAGCTGCCCACAGAAATTGAAAATAGCTACACGTATTATTTGAAATTCACTAGAGGCCACAGTAAAGGGAGGAAATGGTGAAATTAATTTTAATGGTATGTTGTAGTTAACCCACTATATCTAAAATATCATTTTAATATGTCACTGATACCAGGCATTATTCAAGAGCTATTTCACAGCCTGTCTTGCATACTAACTCTGCAAAGTCCTGTGGGCTGTATTCACATGCTTCTCAACTCAGTCCAGCCATACCTCAAGCACTCCTTAGCTTAAGGGCACTGGTGCTGTCCACACAGCCACAGTCAGCAGCCTGGACAGTGGCCTTGTGGATCACAATCTTGGCCCTCTGCATGAATGAATGAATGAATGAATGAATGAATGAATGAATGAATGAATGAATGAATGAATGCAGGAGGAAATCGGTGAATAGAGTCTGAAGGACCCCTGGTCCTGGTTTTTCCTTGACACCTCACAAAGTTTTACATTTCTTGACCCTTTAGAGTCTCTCTGGCACCATCTTGTCTGCAATGGAGACTACTGTTCCCCTTCCATGCGTGAAAATGATGGGTTCAAGAGGGGTCAAACATCTTGCTAGGAGACACTGCAGGTGGCAGACCTGGGCCTCAAACTCACAACTCCAAATTCCAAGGCCAGAGCTCCACAGTGGTGGGGCAGTGGGTGCAGCTGCTCCATCAAGCAGAACTGCCTCTGGCAGGAGAGGGAGTCTGCTCAGACTACAGGCTGGCCAGCCCGTGGCGTGGGGGTCTGCAGAGCCTGTTTGGCCAGGTCCTGGAGGAAGGGATGCCCTTGGTGAGCTGCAGGGCAGGCCAGAGCTGAGGGAGCAATGGGGCCCATGCCAGGTCCTCTACAGGAAGGAGGCTTGTCATTCTTCAGTCTCAGTTTGGCCACGAGGGACTGAGGACAAATTGATGGCAATGGAGCCATAACTTACTGCTGAAGGCCTCTTTGTTCTTGGCAAAACAGATGGGTCATTAGTAATGGGGAGAGCACTAGTGTGTAGACATAAATCCCCCAGATGCAGCTGATAAACAGCCTGGAGGATATGGGCCTCAGGGCACTGGGCAGGTTAACCATGTGCCATGGACCATTCACGGCTCAGCTCTGCTTCCACTCACCTGCAGACAGAACCAACTCCTGCTCAGTCTATGCCCCCAGGCTGTGCCCCCAGGCTGTGGGGATGCCCAGTATCAAGGTTGTCACAGTAACCCTGGAACTGGAATTTGGTTCCAGGGGCTATGAGTTCTTTCTTTCAAGTGCAAATGGTTCCAGAGCTAGTAGGACTAGACCAGTGTCCCAAACCAGCATTCCTACTGGCAGCTGAACGGCCTGGGGTGCTATGAGAAGAACTATTCTGAGGTTCCCCAGTGCTACAGAATGAAAACTGTCATGGGTACCCAGGATTTTGCATTTTTCGTAGGAGTTTCAGGTGACTCTTAGGCATACAGCAGTAGGAAACCTACTGTACTCGAGTGAGAGTTGGTCCACCCTCCCTCCCTCCTTCCACAGATATATATGAGGGCTCACTCTGTGTTGAATGATGTGCTGGGCACCAGAATAGAATGGGGAAGAAATGGGGCACGGGGAGCATCTCAGGAACACTCCAGATATGTTCAGCACACGGCTGGTCTAGCATTTGCTCTGGGTCCTGAGGTGCCCTGGGCTTAGAGGCTCCAGAATAGTCATGCCAACAGCTGCAGGTCTGGGGAGTCCACAATCCCCCTTAGATCTTTAATTCTCAAGGTGAGAGGTCTTTCCACCAGCTCCTGCCCTAGCTTCCCAAGGACATTATTATTTTTTTAAATTTTATTTATATATATTTCACATCATTTCAGTCCCTGGGGGTCACCCACCACCTCCCCTTCCCACCTGCTCCAGCTGGTTCCCACTCTCCCCTTGTGCAGTTTCATTTGGTTGACCATATATTACCAAGGACATTATTAGCCGCTAGCAATAATAATAATGACGACTTAGAATGAAACTTACATGTGTCAATTAAGCTTTTTATATATATTCAGTCTTGTGGTCCTTGAACTGTCTTGAGCTAGGGACTCCTCTTGCTCCCATTTTATGGATGAGAAGTTGAGGTGTAGAACCCCCCTGCCCCACCCGCACTAAGCAATGCTCCCAAGAGACTCTGTCCTTTATGTTCCTTACTATAGCACCTCACTGTCTTCTGCATTGGAGGAAGGAAATATCCCATTTATGGCACTCTCTGTTCTTAAAGATGTGGGAGGGAGGGTAATATGGGTAGACACTGATGCCAGCCATCAGTATGGCCTGCCTGGATGCACCAGGTGACTCTTCATTACTAATGGGTTGAGAAGAGAGGCCACAGTGTATATCTGGTAAGAGAGAAGAGGGGGGAAGAGAGAGAGAGAGAGGGATTGAGAGAGGGAGAGAGAGGGAGAGAGAGAAGGAGAGAGAGGGAAGGGAGAGAGAGGGAAGGGAGAGAGAGAGGGAGAGAGAGAAAGAGAAAGAGAGAGGGAGAGAGAGAAAGAGAGAGAAAGAGAAAGAGAGAGAGTGTTTTTCCAGGAATGAGGGGGTAGGGACAGAACCAGAGTCAGAGTCTGTACATGGGTAACCAGCTTCTCATTTATAATGGTCAGAAATGTGAGAAGAGTATGAAATCAACCAAAGCTGCAGCCTCTAGCGGTTGTAAAATGATGTAAAAACTGGCATATTTTTATTGAACAAGAGAAATAGAGCACTGAAGGAAATTAGATGGGATCATCAGTGTCCAGGCTGAGCCCTAAAGTGCCCAGATGTGTCAGATTTCTCACAGGGGCACATTTTCCTGCCCCCACATCAGTCAAGCAAAATCCAGACATCCTAACCACATGGGCTTCCCAACTCCCCTCCTCCTTCTCTGCTCCCCAGTCCTTCATCCAGCCCTTCCAGGGCTAGGGCTGTCTTGGGGAGCAGGTCCCCTCAAACCACTGTCCACATGCCCATGGACTTCTCCTTAGTCCCACAGAGTGGGGATCTTACAGAGGCTCTTCTTGGGTGGGGTGAGGGGTGCAGGCCTTACCTGAGACGATGGTGTAGCCAATCCCCCGGGGCCGTCCTTTATCCTGGTCAATGGCCGTGATAATGCGCACTGTGGTGCCCTGTGGGAAGGAAGAACGACCTGGGTCAGCTGCCTGGACCCTGGGCTGCTCTCCTGCTGTTCTGGTACCTGGGTTTCCCTCCCCAAGTGAACCCCTAGCTGTAAGATCAGTTCTCTGCTGCCCCCATGGTTCCTGGGACACACTAGAGCCCACAGGCAAACAACTCAGTGTCTTCTGGAGAGGACAATCTTGCTCTCACTTCCCTTCCACTTTCTCTCATTTAGACAAACCACCCAGAGTCGCCAAAAGGGAGACAAACATCTGGTCTCTTTATGGACCACCCATCAAATTCCTCTGTGACCGCAGGGAGGTTGCTGCACCTCTCTGGTCTCAGTTTACTCCACTTGAATAGGAACAGCAGCAAAAACCTTGGGACTTGTTTTCACTGGAGTCTGAGCAAAGAAGAACATCAGAGCATAATGGATCAACTACTCTACAGAAGAAAGTATGATAAATTTGAAAAACGAGTACCTCCAGGGTTGGCTGGGGGCACCTCTGGGCACTAGCATGGCCCGGTGACCCAGGCCTCATCCTACATCTGGCAGCTCCTGCTCAGATAGCTTCATCTCACACCCTGCATGTTCTCCCTTCAGCACTGGGAGAGAAAGGGCCCAGAACTTGGGCTACCAGGATGGTAAATCAGGGGTCTCCAATCTTGGGGAGCACATAGTGTGGCAGCAGGTCAAAGACACATGCACAGACACTCTTATATACATATAGGGGTATTCAGATGCAAAAATATGTACAGAAAAAATGTGCAGAATGAAGTACACCTGGAAGAGCTGACAAAGCGTCCCACAGATGGTGACTTTAGAATGGGTCATGGAGAATGGGTAGGAGTTTGCTAAAGAGATAAATTGAAAAGGTCAGCATTTCAGGCAAAAGATAGAGCACAGCTGGGGCTGAGAGGCACAAGACTCTCTAGGAAAAGGTCCTGATATAACATGGACACATTCAAATGTCAATGTATTGGTTGATTGAATAAACACATGCCCAAATGTCACCACGGTCACCACCACTTGCTGAGTCATCCTTTCACTTTGCTCTCCAGACTCTATCACAGCATCATCCAGTGCCTGCTTAAGTTTCTGGCCTTGGCCTTGGTGGGTAGTTTTTCCTGGGAGACCAAGTACAGAAAAGGTCTTGTCTCCACTTCTTAGGGAAAGATCAACCCTGACTTGTGACCTTGACTGGCTCTTGCTACCTGTCCATTTATCAGACTGGCAAGCTTGCACCCTCCATCCCACCTGAGTTCCTGCTCCTGGAGAGTGTAGCCTGTTGCCTGACTCACAGACCCTTTGACCTGCAGTGGGGGGCCCTGGGGACAAGATATCTCCTCTCCAGCATCCCCTGGTTTCACCACCAGCACACAGGAAAGGCACCCAAATCTTACCCTCTTGGATGGTGCCACTCCTATTCACCTGTCACTATATTCTCCCCTGGGCCAGGTCTGCAGCAATCCAGAGCCCCCACAGGTTTCTCTGGGAGAAGGGGAGAATGTTCCAGGAGGAATGTCTCCTGCAGAGAAGATACAGCTCAGGGGCCAAGAATGCACAGAGAGAAGGTCTGGCTCCCTGTCTTGCTTCCTTTCCCAGGACAGGATCTCTGGGAGGAAATGGGAACTCAGAGAAAGATGCCATCAAACCAGAGTCCAAGTAAAGGGCTCTGTGGGCCTGGACCTGAGTCCTAGGAGACAGATGTGTGGGCACAGCAGGAGCTGTCCTTTCTGGAACACACATGGCACTTGGCTGCACCAAAGGCTTTGTCCACCTGAACTCCTCTCCTACAAGTGCCCTGGAGAGACCCATTTTACAGGTGAGGAAACTGAGGAATGAGAGCTACATGGCCATTTCAAAGTCTCACTCCAGGAGTGGATGCTGAAGCCATGATTCAGGCTCAGGTATCTTGGCTTCAAAATGGTCCTGTTTGCCAGGTAACAGTGCCCGAGCATAGGTTCAGCTGTTCCCATAGAAGTACTTGCTGTCTGGCAGGTCTAAGTGCTTCCTAAGCACCGACTCATGTCAACTTTGGGGAAACTTACCCTGCCTGGCCTTCCTTTGGAGATGCACAAAAGGCTTTAATGTATTAAATGCTCTGAGAAAACAGTCAAGTGGTCAAGGAACCTCTTAACCTTTGTTTTTCCAGGTTTTCTGCTCTGAAGACACTCTCCTCGTGTTAACAGCTCCAGCCCTACGGGTCCGTGGGAGGTCATTTGGGAAGCACTGCATTAGACTTGAGGGGTCTGCACTAAGTGCCCCTGCCCACCTCACCCCGCAGGAGACTCTTTTTGGAGGCTTGTCTTTCTTGGATTTACTCCTTCAAGAAGAGAAATCTGGATTGTTCCTAGGAAGAGCCCCCAAGGGTGCAGAGCTCTGACTGAGGCTCCAGCTGCCAGGGTGGGCTTTGTGGACAAGAGAACTACTTCCTCTGTTAGAGACCTGACTGTCCCAAGGGCCTGGACAGGGCCAGGGCTAACTGATCTGCCAAGCTAACTGGGCCCAGAGCCATCAGAACATCTTTCCAGAGCATCACTAAATATGCCTCAAGGGGCAGCAGCAGCAGGCCCTCAGGCATACAGCTGGGGTGCAGTGTGACTGGGCCTGGACCACTGTGCTCAGGGGCACAGGATAGGGAACAGGAGCAGAGCTGGCTTGTGCAAAGAGGGGAACACACTAAACAAAAGCAAAACAAGAAGCCCAATCAAAAAATGGGGAGAACTAAAAAGACACTTCTCCAAAGAGGAAATACAAATGGCCAACAGGCACATGAAAAGTTGCTCAATGTCACCAGCAATCAGGGAAATGCAAATCAAAACCACAATGAGATACCACCTTACACCAGTAAGAATGGCCCACATCCAAAGAACGGGCAACAACAAGTGCTGGCGAGGATGTGGAGAGAAAGGAATGCTCTTACACTGCAGGTGGGAATGTAAACTGGTCCAGCCACTATGGAAAGCAGTATGGAGGACCCTCAAGTTAATGAAAATGGAACTACCATTTCTTTCTTGGGAATCTACCCAAAAGAGACCTCAGTGTGGGTACAAAGGGACACTTGTGCTTGGATGTTCACTGCAGCACTCTTTATAATTGCAAGGACTTGGAAGCAACCTAAATGCCCCAAAACAGATGACTGGATGAAAAGGATGTGGTATATATACACAATGGAATATTACTCATCAATTAAAAATGACAAATTTGATGATTTTATGATATCATGGATATACTTAGAAGAAATCATATTAACAAAAACAAGTGAAAAAGAAAAAGACAGAAACCAAATGGCTTCACTAATATATGGGATATAGGGAAAAAATAAAGAAAAGCCATGAGGAAAAGTCAAAGACAAGCTAAGCACCAAACTGAAGCACACAACTTGGGGCAGTGGGGGAAGGGGGGGAACAGTGGGGAGGGTGGGGGGATGAATCCCTGGGATTACAAAGATGTGAAATTTATATATAAATAAATAAAATTTAAAAAAAAGAGGGGAAACGGCAGCCAAAGAACCCTCCATGCCTAGAGTCCTGTGAACATCCCAGTGGGCACACCTGCCCTGGGCTGAGGAGTCCTCCTTAGTAACAGGGCTCAGAGGCCAGAGAGCAATCCCTGACCAGAAAGTAAGGAGACTGGCTTTCCCTGGGAAGAGCCACACCAGTGTTCCCGAGAACCAAGCTCTGAAAAGCTACTGACAAAGTTTGGGGATTCATCTCCTTTTGGATAAATAAATCCATTTTTTAATAAAACTCTGAGCTTTTAATACAAGTGCAGCCACAAAGACTGGAAATGTTATGAGAAGGAATTAACAGGGAGGAATGGGGGCTCCTGGGAGCCCACAGCTCTTGTTTCAGAATCTCGGTGATTATATTTTCAATATACTGAAACTTATTTCCAAAGATGAAAGGATGGAGGAGAGCGGCCACTGCCTGACCTGGCACTGGGCCCCTCAGCCCGGCTGGCTCCCCAGAGAGAGTCCCAGCTGAAGTGTCACCAGGATGTGGTGGGAGAAGGTGGGCAGTCCCAGGAGGGGTGGAGACTGCCGTGGGGCTTCTTTCTTCCAGGAACCACATCTGGAGGCTTCCTGGGAGATGAGGACCCCACCAGAGAAGCTAAAGGCACACAGGCCTCAGTCTCTCCACTCCCGTGGTAGGAAGAGCAGCAGGGTTGGACAGTCAGGACACATCAGGGGTTTGACTTTGCTGCCTTGGTTTGAACTTGAGTCACTTTGCCGCTAGCTGCCCTGCTTTCCCCACCTATGAAATAAGAGTGCCCACTCCTCAGCAAGCAGAACATGTAAAGCACTTGCAACACCACAAGAGTGATTCCAATTCACCAGGGCCTGGACCGCTGAGAGTGTGTGACGAAGCTAAGGCGCCGCTCCCAGACAATGCATAAATGTGATGGTCCAATTTCACAAATTCAGACTCCCCAGAAGCCCGGATTAATCATCCCTATGCTAGAAAAGTTGTCTCCTGGGTACCCCATAGCAACAACAACTGATAACCCACAGTGAGAATTAGTATTTCTTGGGTACCGACTAGGTGCCAAGATTCTCCCACTTTTCCCTCACAATATCCCCCACCCCCTCTGCCCCCAACAGGTTCAGGGATTTGCTTTAAGTCATAAGCATGGTGAGTAAGCCTTGTGAGGGTACCCAAGGA
Organism: Uropsilus gracilis; assembly: GCA_004024945.1. Lineage (NCBI taxonomy): Eukaryota > Metazoa > Chordata > Mammalia > Eulipotyphla > Talpidae > Uropsilus > Uropsilus gracilis. Next base: position 7,458 of record PVHY01012266.1, on the reverse strand, counting down.
ACTGTGGTGGGGGAAGGCTGTGTTGGGGTGGGCTTGGGAGGGCATGCCTAAATGAGGGATGGGTAAGATCTTCCAAGCAACCCCAGTTTGAGGCATGGGTACCAGAGGGGAAATCAAGGCAGAGATGAGAGGCGCTGGGGCTTTTCTGGAAGGAACATGTCTCTCCCCAACTTTGGTCCGGCTCCGGGGGTCCTGGTTCATCTCCTTCCCTGCCAGCTCAGCCAGGGTGCCCCCTCCCCCCCTACCATTTCCATGACAGGATTAGGACTTGAAAGAAAAGTGGACTTGAGTTGCTCCGGAGTGGGAGACACCTGGGGGGGGGGGGGAGGAGGCTGGTGAGGGCTGAAGGGGACTTCCGACAAGAGCTGCCACAGCAGATTCTGAGGCAGAAAATCCTATTTCTCAGTCTTTAATTCCAGTCAATTCCAGTCAAAGGGGTGATAGGCATCGGCTGGCAGTAATTTGTGCAGTTTATCCGCTCTTTTCACCTTCTATCGGTCCTTCACTGACGGGCAGGCCGACATGCTGTTGCTCGAGTGAGGAAATTAAAATTTGATGCAATAATCCCAAATAAGAAGGATTTTATTAGGTAATATATACACTTTAGATGAGGCATGCTGGCCTGATACACCGATAGAGAGGCGCATACATGCTGGGCGCCTCAGATAAAGTGGGGGGAGTGAGGAAGAGTAGGCCAGGGTCCCATTGGAGGCCTGGGGGGGGTTGCAGAGCAAGGCTAGGAATGGGGGGCACCTGGGTCCTCCAGTTTTGCAGACTAAACAGCTGTGGAGCTCCCCCACCTGGCATGGAAGTTCTGGGCTAAATCAGGGTTCTTCTACACAGCAAAGCAACATGGAGGCCTCAGGTTAAGATACAGAAACCAATTAGAAGCCTGGAAAAATCAGGCTGGGGTCAGCAGATAGGGTGGAATCAGCCTGCAGGGGAGAGGCTGTGCAAAAGGTGGGGAAACTGGAGTGCTCTTTCCAATTATAAAGACAGGAGTCGCAGGGCAGCAGAGCACGCAGAGGTGATTCTTCTCAGTGGAGCCAGGCAAGCAGTCGGGAAAGTCTGAAACCCCTCAGACTCCTCCCAATCTGGCTCATGACACCAGCAGCAGGGCTCAGACCTGCTCCTGGGACTCCCTGGGCACTGATTCTAGTGCCCCCTCTGGGCCAAAGGGGCAATTCTGGCAAAGGAAAGAGACATCCAGGCCCCTGAGGCCAGGAGAGAACCAGATCAGCTCTGAGCCTGAGGCGAGTAGGGCCAAGGGGAGCAAGCACCTGGCCTAAGTTACCCTCACAGGAGCCCTCGCAATCATCCAGAGAGGAGAGGATGTGGCTTAGTGCAGGACCCCGCACACAGCAGGGCTTACTAAAGGCCTAGTGGGTGAGTGAAAGAATGACACATAGTAGGGCTGGATGGGCAAACTCAGGAATCTGCAGATCTGAAACAAAAACAGGTACTAGTTTAATTAATCTGCTAAGACACAGGGATGCCAGAACAAGAGAAAGTGAAGGGAGTCAGAAATCACTCACACCAAGATCCATGCGAGCGACGAAGACTGGGATGAAGACGAGCAGGGAACCCTGGCCCAACTGGATGACTGCAGTTCCCAGACAGGCCGGCTCAGTGCCCCTGATCCACAGTTGGCAGTGATTGGGCACTCCACACAAGAGCTCTCTCCACTTCTTAACCCCTCTTTGGGGAGGGATTATAATAGCTGCAGACATTATTAGCCCCAGCCTCATGTGTGATTTGGCCAAGGCGAGGGCATGGCTGTGCAAGGAACTGCTGTGACCATGGCTGGCCACCATCATGGCCTCATGTCAACCAGTCTTCACCCACCTACTCTGCACTCAGTCCCGGGAGACCCCAGGGACCCAGAAACTTGGTCCCAGAGACCTAGGCACCTTCATTACCGGGGGCCCCCATGTAATCCACTCACATATCGGTGAGCGTTACTGATGTGACTGTGATTAAGGGGCAATAATGGGAACAGAGAGAGTCGATTCGACCAGAGTTGAAGGGAGCTGGGAGGCTATGTCTTCAGGTTGGTGAAGGGGAAGCCAAGAAGAAAGTTTGAAGGAAGGTGGTCAGTGAGCAGGGGACCTAGAGAAGGACAGGTTCAGGGTTGGTGACAGCCGCAGGCACAAAGGATGATGATGACGGCAGGATGGTAGAGGGCTGGTATGAGCAGGGCTGTGTTCATTCATTCTTTCATGCATTCATTCATTTTCATGCATCCATTCATGCATTCATTTCATGCATTCATTCATTTCATGCATTCATTCATCAACTCATTCATTCATTCATCCACTGCATTTACGCTTCCTGTGAACCCATGATGTGCTGTGTCCCCAGTGGACACCAACCCCAACACCGCTTCCAGTCCAGCAGAAAAGCAGAAGCTGAGCAAGCTGCTCCAAGAGGACTGAGCAGAAAGAAGAGGCGCTACAGGGGTAGCTACAGGGTAGATAAAAGGGCCTCCTTCATCTGAGAGATCAGGGAGGCCACTGGGTTTAGAGTATGTGACAAAGATGTTTTTCAGGGAGACCAGTCTCCAGTCTCAAAAGCTGGAGCCCCTGTTATCATGGGCGATTAAGAGGGAGCAGGTGTGTTTCAGTGTTCCTCTCTACCCTCAAAGCAGTTCCTGTGAGAGGAGACTGAAAGCTCCTGGTGCTCATTACATCATCCAGTCCACACCCAGCCCCAAAGAGGAGGCAGCTAACCCCCTCACCTGGAAAATGAAGGTACTCATTTCTAAGATGCCAGTGGTCGGGACAGACCACAGTCTCCAAATTAGGGGTCAGACTTCCTAAGGAGTATGTTCTGAGTCCTGGTCACCTTTCACTTACACCCAAATGACCGAACCTGTGCAGATGGGGCTCTGAATATCCAGAAGCCTGGGGGTGGGGGGAAGGGCTGCTTCTTTGTTCTCAAAGCTGTGTTGTGTTCTCCCTCTATGCACACTGGGTTCTCTCAAAGGTTGGCATGCTTTTCCTTCCACGGAGCTACTTCCCAAGCTGTACATCTTGGAGCATGTCTGCCTAGAGGAGACCCCGTTTTCTAATTCATTAGCACAGAGCAAGTGTTTTGTTCTAGTTTGCACAAAAGCTTGGATGCTATCAGATAAAGGATACATGGTGCTGCTGGCCTGGCCCCTCAGCCAGGCTACCCACCCACAGCCCTTGCCAGGGGAGGAGTAGCATGTTTGTCCTTGAAGACCCCCAGTCACAGCTGACTGCACTGGGTGGGGGAGGACACGTGAGCTAAGGGTAGCCAATCTATAGGCTGACTGGTGATCTATGACCTTGGGATGTAGCACAAAACCTTGAGCAATCAATCAGTATCTCTACTGAAAACACAGACTTGAGAAACCCAAAGACTGGGCAGTTTGGAGGGTTGGAGGATGCTCTGAGTGCTCAGGGCAGAGCCATGACTGAGAGGGTCTATGTGGCAGAGGGCAGCTGTTGGCCAAGAAAGGCAGAGCGACTGACTGCTGAGCCATGCTGACAGTTTGGTGAGTCTGAGGCCAAATTTGCCCTCTACTCCTGGGTGGATTTTCCATAGGCTTCTCCATCAGCCACATAAGTCCTTGTGATTGACTCCCTTTCACTTGCACTAGCAAGTCTTTGTTCTTTGCCACTCAGAGTCCTCTGAGATGAGAGCATGAAGGGCTGGACTGTGATATGAAGAGGAGGCTGGGTTTTCCCTGCACTAGGCACCGGTCACTGCAGCGCAAGGGGTTGGGGGAGCCAGACCACAAGGTGAACCCAGTTCACCAAACAGGGCCTGCTCCTCAACAGAGACCCAGAGGAAAGTGCACCAAGGCCAGAGAGGGCCTTACCGGAGGCGAATGCTCATAGATGTTGGTGCTATAAGGCAGGTTGATGAAGATGGGGTCCATGTCCTGGACATCTGTGATGATGATGGCCAGGTTGGCCAGGGTAGACAGAGGCCTGGTCTTGTCTTGATCCTAAGGACAAAGAGTACACAGCGTTAAGTTAAGTGATGGTGGAGACATGCACACACATGTTCACACATGACCCAGATATCCATGTAGATATACACACATGTATGGGTACATGGATGCCCTCTTGCAGAGAAGGATATTAGCATGCAGAAGCTCAAGCCCTCTAAGAACTCACTGTGTTCTCTCATGTGCATAGGAAAACACAAACAGGGCTCACCAGGTCCAGAGGACATGACTTATCTAATATCACAACAGGGCTAGGGTACAGCCAGGCCTCCTGACTTCTCAGGATGCCTGATGGGTAGGATAACCAGTGTGGAGTCAAAGGCAGTGACTCCTTAGCTCTTCTTGATTTGTTCAGGGAGATACTGCCCCCCATGCCTGAGAATGAGTATGATGGGGGTTCCTTGGAAGAAAGACCCTTTTACTACAAAGGGGGTTACTCTGGGGCCTGAGTCTCCGCTCTGCACACTGGGTCATTGGTCAAGCAACTTTTTTTTGGTAGAACCAGCAGGGGGAGCTCCAGGGCCTGTAACATTTGCCGGGCTCCAGGAAGGAATGGTGAGAGGTCATGCAGACCATCCTCCTGTGACTTGGGAGGCAGTGCTTAAACCTTCCTACTTAGTTGGAAATTTTAGTCTTATGAAAAACTACCAAGAAAGGAACTCTACTACCCTAAAATAACAGCTTACTGTGATAAACCTTTCAAATAATCCGCTGCTATTGAATAACAATAGGCAATAAGACCACCAGCTGGAAAAGATGATATATGGGTATGGGTACTGTGCCACACTTCATTTGCTTCTGTAGTTACTATGTGCACATTATTTAAATAAGTTAACAGAGACTCAGAGAGGCCAAGTAATTTACCCAGAGTCACCCAGTATGTAGGCAGGACTCAAACTCAGGTCCCCTTGACATAAAAACCTGTCAATTCAGGGCTCAGCCTCTGACTGATTGTATCCCCTCAAGTAAGTTCTTTCCCCTCCATTTCCTTCTTTGTGAGATGTAGGGGCTCAATGGACTGACTTCTAGGAACCCTTGCACTTGTAACTTCTCTGGTCTGGGATTTGAGGAATAACTGTCCTCAGGTTGGGTCTCACTGGGTTAGTCTGGGGTGATCTGGATGTACAAGGTATTCCTCTCATGGCAAGCCTTGTGTCTGTGCCTGCCTCCGGAGACAGAGCTGCAGAGCCTTCAAGAGGAAAGGGCTGGTTTTCCTGAGTCTCCAGGGTCGGCCAAGGCTCTCCTTTGAGGGTGGGGAGTAGGTATAGCAAGGGAGGGGAGAGTCTGGGGGTCAGCAGGAGTGGAGCAGAGAGACCACAGGAGAGAGGCCCTCCAGGCTCCACTAGGGGGCCCACAGCCCAGACCTGAGGACTGTCCATGGTGAAGGTCTCAGCCAGGACCTAAGTCTCAGTCAGGGACCCGAATGACCACCAGGCAGGCAGGGTTAGTGGGGGAGGCCCATGACCTCTTGGGTAGGGGATACCAGTGGTTCTGTTTTTTCATTACCAGGACTTTGTAAGCAGCTGGCTTTGTTCAGCCTGGTACCTGTCCTCCTGTCTTAATACCTGTGACTAAAGACATACCCCTGCTCTGGATGTCTCCATCCAGCCCATCCTGGACAATGTGGCTGGTATGAGAGAATGGTAGCAGGCACATCTAGCTGACAGGAACCTTGCCAGGTTGTCACTTGGGGCCTGTTGTTCTTCGTAGCTTATTTCTAGAAGATTCTTCACATCTCTGCACCTGGTACCCACCTAGTAGTGGCAGGGAACCCACCTGGCTTCCTGTGATGCTACCCAGAAGAACCTTCTTGGGGAAATGTCCCGCAGCTAAGATCAAAACACCGATTCTGAGGGGGCACTGTGGATCAGGTAGGGTAGCATTGACATTGGCAGTAGTCCTAAGTCCCTCCTGTTCTATTGCCTCAAGGCCTGATGGCTGGGAGAGTAAGGGCAATTTAACTGTATTTTCCATCCCAGCTGAGCCCAGATCTCCTGACAGTCCGGGCCTTGGCCTGTGCTCCCTCTGATCTTTTCCACTATCTGTCCAAAGTTATTTATGTGGTATGTAGCAATGATCCCAGAGGGATAGGTTCATAGTGAGAAAGAGAAGAAATGTGAGTGTTTCTGAGCCCAGGTGTATGCAAAGGGAAAGTGGTTGGGAGGGCATCATACCCATATGTGGGTATAAGAGTCTAGAAACGGGCATAGGGTGTGCAAAAAAACAAACTCTGACCTGGCCCCAGAAGCTGGTTTTACAAGCAGGAGCACATTGCCTCTAGATAACGGACACTTAACCAGTGGAACAGGAAAGAATGGGGTCTCTTGTGCAGCCGACATCCTCAGGTAACACTGGGCCAGGCACAAAGAAAAGGTTTGTACTTCCTCAGTGCCTCTCTAGCTCAAGCTTGGGGAAACCTTGTTTTCCAGAGGCAGCCCCTCCACCCCATCCAATGTATGACCTGCTAGTGCTGATGGGAATCCCCACTGCAGTGACATGTAGCCAGGGCAATGGGTTCTGGAACATCAGACGAGATGCCAGTAATTTGTTTTGCTCTTGGCCTGAGCTTTGTAAACAAAACTATATGGGACAGCAGGCCAGCTCTCTCCACTCTTGGCATAGATGGATGCTCTCTATGGTGTAAGTATCACCACTCTAGAGTGGTGGCCAGGATACTTTTGGCACCTGCAATTTGGGTGGTGTCAGAACATAGCTGGGTTGACACCATTGTCCTGTGTTCCCGAGAGTGAGAGGAGTTTCTGCACTGTGAGTGTATGACTGTCCCCTGGGGGCTGGTTGACCATGGGCAGGTCACTGAATTGCTTCTGTGCCTCAGTGCTCTCATCTGCAAAATGGGTATTGTAATATTACTTATGGCCTAGGCTACCGCGAGGATTAAGGGCAACAACAACCCACTGAGTGCTCAGCTGGTGCCAGGAAGACAGCATGGGCCCTCCATAAGGTTAACGTCATTATCATTACTATTGCAGCATCATTACAGAGCCTTGGCAGTGAGCAGGGAGTGAATTCCTTCCTGCAGGTCTGTCACTCTCTCGCAGGGTGGGAGGTGGCAAACATCTGGTTGTGGGGGTTCCAGAGGGGCAACTCACCGTAGCGTTGACAGTGAGCTGGTAGGCCTGTGTGGTCTCATAGTCCAGTTCCCTGGTCACTGTCACAATGCCACGGGCACTGTCGATGGCAAAGAACTGGGAGGGGGGCTGGAAGGAGTAGAGGACGCTGCCACCTGCACCCAGGTCAGGGTCTGTCGCGTTCACGATGAAGATGGGTGTCCCCACTGGTGTGTTCTGGGGGCGAAGTAAAGCAAATGAAAGGGTGAGTTGGAGCTTTGAACAGCTGCCTTCATCAGTGATGATTCCCCCAAAGCCCATTAACCACATCCCTCCAGCCAACCAGACCCATGGTTTTGTCATTTTTATTCTGAGAGGGTTCAGAGCAATTTAAAATGCAGTATCTGTTTT
>PVHY01012265.1:0-45093 GCA_004024945.1 Uropsilus gracilis | reverse complement strand
GACTATGGTCCTCTGGCCAAAATCACAATAGTTGGGCACCTGCCATTAACAATTCTAAATGTGAGCTGGGAAGAGGTGGTCTGAAGAGATAACTTGTGTTTTCTCTCCATCCATTTTCCCACCACTCACCACAGGAAAGTTAAGCACTGTATCCTAAAAGACCTTTGATTTTTGTTGTAATAAAATAAAGAAATAAAAATGAGCCTTACAGCTTCCTTGACCAGTTTTCTACTGGATTCGACCACTGCCTCTGTCAGTGTAAATTCCGTTTTAATCATCTCCAGCACATTGATAGCTGATTCCAGTGGTGTGAGCTCAGCCTCCATATCAAAGGAACAGTCTAGGACAAAGAAAATAGTTCTTGCTTTAAGCTATTTTCTAAAAAGTGAAAAAGCTTATGTCCAAATAGATACATATTTTTTGTCAAAACGTGCAAATATCGTTAAGATTCGCATTTAATTATAGCAGACTGGCTACAGGCTTATAAGCACGTTTAAAAGTTTAGATTCAAATGGATGAAGTGACTCTTAATATTTTAAAGGCTGGTTTAAAAAAACATTTTTTTAACACACGCATTTGAATTTCAAATTTCAGAATACACACATCCCTTCCAGATACAAGCAGTCAAAAACTGAAGACAGTTTTGTTAAACACCTGTTCAGTTCAATCTAGGGGGGGGGAAAGCTGTGCCTATAGTCTGAAAAACCACAACAGGGGGAAAAATTCCATCTTAACTCACTTTAGATAGCACCAAAGTTAAGGCGAGCAAGAAACAGGTGGGAGAGAGGGAAAAAAACAAAAACAGAAAAGCAGCCAGAAGAATGTTAAGTGGAGAAATCTAGAGCCAAAGCAAAGACTTCTAAAAGGAAGATCGCTGCGACCAAAACACAGGACCGCACCTTCGGATCCGGAGAGAAGTTTGAGAACAACGTAACCCTAAACAAGTAGGCTCAAGAAGACAAAAACAGCCATACCTAAATTTTCCCCTTCTTCGATGCGCGACAGACACTGCATAACCCGCAGCAGCCGGGACACGGTATGTTCCTTCCCCAAGGGCCTGACAAGCAGAGCTGGGAAAGAAGACATCATTTGCTCGGGGACCCTCGATCCCGACCCTTGCGCCCGAGAGACCCCGTCCCCCGGCGACCCAGCCTCCTTCCCCCGGCCCGGCCCTCACCCTGCATGATGTCCCGGATCTGCCTGAAGTCCCCGTACCGGCTACCCCGAAAGGCCCGCAGCGCCTCGTGGAAGTAGAACTTGAGCACCCAGCGGTTGACCGCCTCTTCCAGTCGTGCTTCCCCCGCGCCCCGCTCTGCGGCGCCACCCAGCCCCGGCTCATGGCGCCCCCGCCGAGCCCGTCCGCTACTGCGGGACGCCCGCCGGCCTGCCGACCGCCCGCTGCCGTCGCTGCTCCCGCCTCCTCCCGCCATCGCGTCCGATCGCCGCGCGCCCTCCCCGCCCTCCCGGCCGGGCCGCTTCCTCGGCTGTGACGCCGCCGGGTCACGCACGACGCCCGGGCCGGAAGCGGAGCCCGCCGTCCCGGCTCCCGCGGCCATGATACGAACGCGTTGTGAGCCGCCCGCGGGCTTCTGGGAGGGAAAGGACCGTAGGGCCCAGCCCCCCTCTCGGACTCCGTAGTTTTCGCTGAGCCCTTCGCAATGCCTGATGGGGTTTGAAGTGCAGTCCTCCCAGGCGGGTAAACCCACCAACCTGGGCGAGTTTGCAATTCAAATGTCAGCTTGCCTTTGAAATTACGCAGCACTGTTCTGGAGGCGCAGGACAGAGTATACCAAAGTCAAAATAAGCTTATGTAACACTTAAAAAAGGTAAAATGTAGCATACATACAAGAAATGTTATTAAGTTTACATCTTAACAAGTAATGATAAAACAAAGGCTAGTGTTCCCCCAATGGGAAGTCAATAAATAAAATGTGACGGCACCTCTAGATAAGGCATAATTTTTTATGATAGCTGGGCACGGTGGCTCGTGCCTGTAAGCTTCAGCCTATGAAGCGGCCGGGGCTAGGGATCGCGGTTCGAGTCCCGCCTGGGGCCCGTAGTGAGACCTAGTTCCAAAAAAATAGCTGGGCGTGGTAGCGTGCGCCTGTAATCTCAGCTACCTGGGAAGCTGAGGCTGGGGATGGCTTGAGTCTGTGGTACCCCGGGCAACAAGAGCCTGCGGTTCCACAGGCAAAAATAGTGAGACCTAGTCTCAAAAAAAAAATTTTTTTTTATGATATAAAGATAACACATTTCGCTGTAGAACAATTAGGAAAAATTAGGCAAAGGATAACATAAACCACTCATAATTTCACATGAAAAAGAATCGACATTTACGATTGTAGTCTTCCAGAGTCTTCTGTGTAGTGTATGTATGTATTGCTTTTGAATAAAGTGCAGACTCACTACAAAGAGGTGGCTGCTGCCACTATCAAGTGTCACTTTCACTTTTGGAATTCACCGCCCAGTATCTAGTCTCAATAGTAAAATCCTGGTTCCGATGGCTGCCCCTTCCTTGAGAGGCCCCGTAACTAGCTGAGCTTCAAAGGCTGTTCTACCAGTCCCATAAGACTGGTGCCAACAAAGACCCAGTTTGGGGCCACGAGAGGACAGCTCAAAAGGACACGTGGCAACATCATTGAGTTGATGAAAACACATCTTGAATCCCTGAATTAGCCGTTAAGCTGTGCGGTATCCTGGACCGACCAAATCCTCATAGGGCGGACAATCCAGAATAACGGAAAAGACCCCTCAGTCTGACAGACCTCTAGTGACTGTGACTGCTTTGCCCTCTCAGGATGCCTGCCTTAATCAAGGGCTAATCTATTACCTCAAACCCTCAGCGTTCTGCTTGTGTCACCGTAAGTTACTTAACCATCTCTGTGCCTCTAGCTCCTCATCTGTAGAACCAAATAATAGAGGTACCTCATAGGGGTTGTGTGAAAATAAATGAGTTAGCATTTCCAGTGCCCTTGGAACGTTTGCCCTTGGAACGTTTGCCCTTGGAATATCAGCTCCAGGATTCAGCTTATTGTGAAAACTTATTCTCTGTAAGATATTTTTAACTCATTGAGTGCCTACTTGGTAAGTATTTACTCCATTTTCCTACTGAAAAAAAAAACTAATTTTTCCTTTTGTTGATTATGATATAACAAGTAAAGTGCATAAATATTAATGTTCAGCTTGATGCATTTTCTCTCCATTTTTCAGAGTTTTAACATCCTGTATCGCAACATCACTCTCTTCCTTACCTCTAATGGGTCTGAGGACTCTGCTTCGAGGATCTACAGTGCTTCACACCCTACCTCTGGGCACCAGCAGGCGGCGGTGTGGTAGAGGAGAAAGACCACAGCAGGCAAGTGGAGGACCAGCAGGTTTATCCTGACCAGACCTGGCTGACCTGGGTAAGAACTTAAACTCTAGTGGCCTCATTTCCCCTATCTGCTAAAGAGGGAAGGCTTTTACTAAGTGTATTTCATAAGGTTTTAGTGATTATAAATTAGATGACACTTGTCAAAAACACCTGACACATCCCAATGAAATTGGGTTTTTAAAATGTATAATACCCAGTGTCAGGAAGCATGCTGTGAAACAAGCATTTTCAGCCAGTGTTGCTCAGAGTACAACCTTTCCAGAGAGCAACTCAGGAAAAAAAATAACTGTAAGAATTGCATTTTTTAGAAACTCAGCCTATGGAAGTTATCATTAGTGAGCACCAAGACTTAAGTATAAGGATTGTTATCACAACATTACTTATAATGTGCAAAAACTTAAAAGTGAAAAATCTGTGTTAGAATTATTAAATAAGTCATGGTGTCCATGATCATAGTAAGGAATTTTACTCTGTGGTGAAAAGTATCCCCCCAGCCAGGCATAGTGGCACACGCCTATAGTCCAAGCGCTGGGAGGCAAGAGGTCTGGGATCACTTGAGTTCACGGGTTGGAGACTAACCCAGGCAGATTAGCGAGACCTGGTCTCAAAAAATAAAATAAAATTAAGAAAATTATCCCCCCAGAAAAATAAGCAAGGAGCTCTAGTCACTCAATCAGTTAGCATGTGGCACTTAAACAGAAAAATAAACAAGTACATAAATTTGTACCTGAAGATTACTTCATGCCCAAGATATACTAAAAAGAGGCAGCAGGGCACGGTGGCGCATGCCTTAAGTGGCAGCCTAGGAAGTCGCGGCAGGGAGCAGGGATCATGGTTCAAGTCCCACGGGGGGCATGTAATGAGACCTAGTTCCAAAAAATTGCTGGGTGTGGTGGTGTGCGCCTGTAATCCCAGCCGCCTGGGAAGCTGAGGCTGGGGATTGCTTGAGTCTGTGGTACCCCGGGCAATGTGAGCCTGCGATTCCATGGCAAAAAATAGCGAGACCTAGTCTCAAAAAAAAAAGAGGGAAAAGATGCAAATATAGAATGTGAACATAAAATTCTGGTAATAAGAATCACTTTTTAGAAATGTGTGGAGTTCTTCCTGTTTTTTTTAAGCTCTTGCTATTTATCACTTAGGGTGCTTATTCTCTGTTATTTCCCCCAAAATAAAAATAGAAATACCAGGCCGGGCACGGTGGCTCGTGCCTGTAAGCTTCAGCCTATGAAGCGGCCAGGGCTAGGGATCGCGGTTCGAGACCCGCCTGGGGCCCGTAGCGAGACCTAGTTCCAAAAAAATAGCTGGGCGTGGTGGCGCTCACCTGTCATCCCAGCCACCTGGGAAGCTGAGGCTGGGGATTGCTTGAGTCTGTGGTACCCCGGGCAACGAGAGCCTGCAGTTCCACGGGTAAAAATAGCAAGACCTAGTCTCAAAAAAAAAAAACAAAAAAAACCATATAATCCAGTTATCTCACTTTTGGGCATTTATCTAAAAACCTGAAACCTATAGGATGTCATAAGACAATATTACACCAATAAGAAAAATTAACAAATATTTAAACGTCTAAATTTTTTTCTGAGACCAGGTCTCACTATGTTGCCCAGTGTAGTCCCAATCCTGCAGACTCAAGCGATCCCCAGCCTCAGCTTCCCAGGTAGTTGGGATTACAGGCCCACACCACCATGCCTGACTGCTTTTCTGAGACGGTGTCTGGCTCTGCTGCCCGGGGTAGTCTCAAACTGCGAATTTGAGCAATCCCAGACCCCTTGCCTCCCAATGCTTGGACTATAGGTGCACACCACCATGCTTAGCTAAAAGTCTAATTAAAAAAATCTAATTAAGGTTCCATCACCTACTCCCTCATTGATTTCATTGAGATGAATTTTCAATGAAATTAATTTCATGCTACTTTAAACAGTATTATTAGTGTGTGAATAGAAGTTATAACTTAAGCCCAAAGAAAACTGTTAATATTTACTCTTGTGGTCACAATATATTTTAAAGACTTTAATTCTTAAATGTATAACTGTATATTGTAGGAAATTGGGATGCCAAATAAGGGACTTTCAAACATAAAAATAGGTTACATTAGAGTGATATTTAGTGGTAGATACAGATTTCAAGGAGGAAAAGTGATCTAAAAGGTGTGACTGATAAGGAAGGACTTGTCCAAAGCTGGGCATGGTGATGTGTGCCTGTAAGCGACAGCTTATGGAGTCATGGCGGAGTCTGGGGATCACGCTTAGAGTCCCGCCTGGGGCAACACAGTGAGACCTAGTCCCAAAAAAATAGCTGGGTATGGTGGCTCATGCCTGTAATCCTAGCTACCTGGGAAGCTGAGGCTGGGGAGTGCTTGAGTCCGTGGTACCCCGGACAATGTGTCCATACTTTTTATTTTTAGCTGGATGATGTTAGCTATCAAATTACTGTGGTATTTATATTTCATTGTGATATGTTTATGACAGTGATTTAACTGTTTTTATTTTTATATGTTCAGATCTGTAATGTGCCAGAAAATCACATCTTTTATGTGTAGTTCAAACATGGTGAATCACCCCAGATACTCTTAGCCCCTTTCAGGTCACTGTCCATTCCCCAACCAGAATTTCTTTTGGTCTGTTCTTGAATTTCACACAAGCCAGAATTTCTTTTGGTCTGTTCTTGAATTTCACACAAACAGAATCATGCTGAAGTTACTCGTTGTGGCTGGCTTCCTTTGCATAATAATGATGTGAAGGTTTATCCGCACTGTTCCTTTTTATTGCTGAGCTGTGTTTCATTGTGCGATACTCTACAGTTTTTCCCTTCTCCAGAGATACTGGGTTAAATTTCTGAGCAATTATAACTTTTAGGGCTGGTGTGAGCATTCTTGTTCAAGGAGGGGAAAAGTAAACTTTCTAGATGTCAAATTTAAAATATATAAGGGCCTGCAGATTCTTAGGCAGTCATTTCTTTTCTTTTTTTATTGTGAAATATGGCATACATACCAAAGAATGCCAGAGTGCTTTCCCAAGCATTTGTACTATTTGCACTGCTACCTCAGCCTAACATTGCAACAATCTGATGAGAACATAGTTGTACTTGATGCAAACATCTTCTCTCACTCTGTGGTTTATCTATTATACTCTTAAGGCACTTATTCCTGAATCAGAGTGTGTAACTTTAAAGTATCTAAAGCTGTCGCTCCTTTCCTTTATCATGAATGCTGTTATTAGTTTAAACCCTTTCCTGTTTGTCAACCATGGTGGTATTTTCTGATATTTCTTTCTAAAAAGCTTCTAAAAGATTTTTCCCATCCAAGGAGAAGAATAAACAAAGGCCCTGGACTTAGTCATCACCTGAGTAGGACCCAGAGCATGGCTGGAACCACAAGAGACAAGACTGTGAGACTAACTATAAAGATGACCTGTCACAGAGCTCCACCTCCAACATATAAAGGGACTGGGGAACCAAACTCCAGATCCAGAGATGTGTGAAGTACCCTCCTTTTCCAGTGGGGGAGGAAAGTCACAGAGATGTGACTGTGACCCACAGCAGCACTGGAAACCACTAGAGAAGAGAAGAGCTGTACCAACTACCTGCTGAAGTCTGACCCCACTGGGGAACTTCTCCTCTGCCAATGGCTGGTAGCTGGACTCCCAGCACCGGATGCCAGAGCTACAAGGCTCAGAAGCAGCACCATCGGACAGACACCGGGATGGAGGAGACAGTCAGCACAAATGAGGAGGCATTAATCCCAGTGACCGCAAAGGTTTGGAGAAAAAGAGACCCTCTCCTCCACCGCAGGAAGCACCAAAATCAAGGAGCCTGGAGCACCACGCCGCACAACTGCCCTGCAAGAGGTTCCTGATGCTTTCGGCCTGGCGACCCACCTCACAGTTAATCCTGTGGAGCTGAGCAGCCCAGTCTAATGTGTCCCAGGAGCACAGGACCCCACCCAGGAAAATGACATAGTTCTAGGAAAGAAGGACTTGGAGTGATCAGAGATTGCATGGCAGGGGGAGGTGAACCATGATGGAGGACCAGACGTAAGGGGATCAATAACTATACAAGTATGACCGAGGTTGTATGAAAATGAGAAAAAAGTGAAAACTTAAAAAAAGATTTTTTCTCTCCCATTTAAATCTTTTATCCATTTGGGTTTGTGTATGATATGAAGTTGGATTCAATTTCATCCTGACCTCCACTCCCAACCCCCAACCCTGCCCTACACACACACACACACATGCTCACACATATACACGGGTATCTGACTATTCCAGCACCATCTTTTTTTCTTTTTAAGAGACTAGGTCTCGCTATGTTGCCCGGGGTAGTCCTGAACCCGTGGACTCAAGTGATCCCTAGCCTCAGGCTCCCACTGCTGGGATTATAGGTGCACGCCCCCACGCCCAGCTATTTTTTGAGACTAGGTCTCGCTATGTTGCCTGGGGTAGTCTTGAACCCGTGGACTCAAGTGATTCCTAACCTCAGCCTCCCAAGCCTGGGATTAAAGGCGCCTGGCTCCAGCACCATCTAGTAAACAGTTTTATTACTTGCTGCAGTGCTTCCTTGGTTATAAATTAAGTGGCCATCGACATGTGGATCTGTTTCTAGGGATACACAATTTTTCGAAATCACTTGCGATAGGCAAACAAACTGCTGCGAAGACCTTTCTATTGAACAAATTATGTCACCTTTTCTTATTTCACTTCTCTGAACTCCCTGCCTTGTTTGGAAAATAAAGTGGGGTTACACCAGGCAGTGGCTAGATACTCTGACATCATAAGCCTCAGGAAGCAGTAGTAGTAGTTTCTGTGATTTTCTTTCCTGTTGTTCTATTTCAAGTGCTGTGGAATACATCAAAATAATACCTGACTGGGACAAGGCCACCAGAGAAAGAGCCCACTGGGCATGACACTTAGGTGGGTCACGACTGATAGCAGAATCTGTCATCTCTTTCATGACTGGGATCTGCTGGCTGCCCATGATGAATTTCCTATTCTTGTTTCATCTACATTATGTTTTATTTGGCTTAGAAGGGCCTGGAGGGAAAGGACAGTGCCCCACCCCACGCGTTGGTTGGTGGCGAGCCCCAGTAGCAGTTACCTAAGACCTAGACCTTGTGCTGGCTCCATGTTTGTTAGCCACACATACATGTCACAGACCAGGGCAGGGCTGGGCCTTTTAAAAATTCCAGCTACTGTAGTGTAGCAGGATTCCTGCCTATCACCCATATACCACTCCCTCCCCAAACCCAGCCACCAGCCACTGGTCCGCACACTTACACCAACACTCACCCACTTGCTCCAGCACCACCACCCATGGGAGTGTTGAAACCTCTACCACACCCACTGTACAATTTTGCCTCTGGGAGAGAGCGCAAGGGTCTTGCATACAGTAGGCACTTGATAAACATCAGGTGAATAATAAGTGAATAGCCATGTTAAGTTTACGATATAGTAGGACATTCCCATCTGCGGCAGTGTAGCAAGAAACAGGTAGATTATGTGGCCATCCCCAGTTCTCAGTGTGCATTGGAATACAAGCTGGGTCAAAGGAGG
The DNA here is from genome assembly GCA_004024945.1 of Uropsilus gracilis. NCBI lineage: Eukaryota > Metazoa > Chordata > Mammalia > Eulipotyphla > Talpidae > Uropsilus > Uropsilus gracilis. The sequence continues at coordinate 36,177 of PVHY01012265.1, read as the reverse complement.
CAGCTTAATAGATTCCCACCCCTTTCTCAACTCCCAACTTAGATTAGAAAGAGGATGTGCAAAAAGGAGCTATTTTTAATTAGTCTCTGGAAATTACTAAACATCTGAATGCATTTTTCATCAAAAATGCCAACTTGTCAGTATCTTTGAAAACTTAAAATTCATATGCCTTTAAACATACATCTCTTTAGGCTGGGCATGGTGGCGCATGCCTGTAGGTGGCAGGCTAGGAAGCCACAGCCAGGGACAGGGGTCTCGGTTCAAGTCCTGCCAGGGACACGTAGCGAGTCCCAAAAAAATAGCTGGGTGTGGTGGTGCACGTCTGTAATCCCAGCTACCTGGGGAACTGAGGCTAGGAATTGCTTGAGTCTGTGGTACACTGGGCAACATGAACTTGTGGTTCCACGGGCAAAAATGGCAAGACGTAGTCGCAAAAATAAATAAATAAAAATAAGGGCCGGGCACGGTGGCTCGTGCTTGTAAGCTTCAGCCTATGAAGCAACTGGGGCTAGGGATCGTGGTTTGAGTCCTGCCTGGGGCCCGTAGAGAGACCTAGTTCCAAAAAAATAGCTGGGTGTGGTGGTGTGCGCCTGTAATCCCAGCTACCCGGGAAGTGGAGGCTGGGGATTGCTTGAGTCTGTGGTACCCTGGGCAATGAGAGCCTGCGGTTCCACAGGCAAAAATAGTGAGACCTAGTCTCTAAATAAATAAATAAATAAATAAATAAATAAATAAATAAATAAATAAATAACATACATTTCTTTGACCTATGCCCAGAATTATAAAGTATATTTATGGCAGCATTTTTGAAAAAGAGAAATATTTGAAACAATAAAACTATCCATTTATTTATTAATCAAATTTTCATGAAGGTAATTCTTATCACCAAAGACCCTAGTAAGAACAAAATAAAACCCCTACTCCTAAATTTACATTTTAATCCATCAAAGGAGAACTGAATAAACAATTTATGACATATTCAAGTAATGGAATATTATTCCCTCATCAAAAGGAGTGAAGTTTATAAATATGTGCTGCTTTGAAAAGATGTTGAAGACATATTATTTCTTTAAAAATTCAGTAGGAGGCCAGGCATGGTGAAGCATACCTGTAGGTGGCAGCCTAGGAAGCCATGGCCAGGGCCAGGGATCGCAATTTGAGGCCTGCGAGGGGCACATAGCAAGACTGGTCCCAAAAAAATAGCTGGGCGTGTTGGTGCGTGCCTGTAATCCTAGCTACCTGGGAAGTTGAGGCTGGGAATTGCTTGAGTCTGTGGTACCATGGGCAACGTGAGCCTGCAGTTCCATGGGCAAAAATAGCAAGACCTAGTCTCAAAAAAAAAAAAAAAATTCAGTAGGTTTTTGAAAGTGTTATCTCTTCAAAATCAATAAAAAAAGGGGGGGAGAAAAACCTGTCATAATGTCCATAGCATTGTTCTATTTGTGTATAAAAGATACGTACATATGCTTGTGTGTACTGTGGATATATTGATGTATACCCACACGTGTATACACATCAGGAGTAGAAACATTGTGGAAGAATGTTTTGAAAATTGTTAAATATCTTTATTCCTGGGGAGTAGATTGAAGTGGGGACGATTTTGCTTTTGTTCTAAGATTTTGGCTAATGTCTTTTCATGCTTTTTACATTTTTTCACCTAAGGAAATACTACTTTCATAATTTTTGACCTAACAAACCCTATAACCTGGAGAGCCATAAAGAGTTTAAATTTCCAGCAGGGGGCAGCATTGATTTTCCAATTCCTCTGACGTCAAAGCAACACTGAGGATTAGTCCAGAGATTTATCAGTCCAGGCCCAACTACTGTACTTGCACCACCAGACCATAAAGGAAGCAAAAAGCAGTAACCTCAGGAAGTTTAACCTGCTGAATGAATTGTGACAAAACATTTCCTTTACGCCTTTTTCTTTATGAATTTCTGCCCTTGAATCTAACCTGCTTTTTCTCTCTCTGAGGCTCAGTTTTTGTCTCTTAAAACTGGTAGGTCTAATGAAATCATTTTAAAAAGTTCTTTCAAACCCTAAAATTGAATGGGTTTAAAAATATACATTAGCATCAGGAAGAAATAAGCCCTAGTGCCCTCTGAGATTAATTGGCTTATCAAAGAATGTGCTTTATAACCTCTAGTTGAGCAGGATAAATTATTGCCAGTTTATCTTACATGCAGATCAAAGAATGCCTTTTATTTTTTTTTCCCAGCTGGGGTAGGAGATGTTGGTATTTATTCAATTCACCGATGAAGGAAAAAGAGAACTCTTTCACTCTATAAATGTTTAGTATGTGTGTAAAGGTCGTAGGTCCGGTGTTTAGAAATTACACACAGGCTTACGAAAGAATCTTCACCGGCTTGGCCAAATTAAACAGCAAGCAGTTGTAGAGAAATAAACAGAAGTTAACATTTAACCACAAAACCCTGTTCTTGCTGCTTGGTCTTGCTCAGGCTTGAACGGCCAGCAGGCTGGTGGCTATTCTAGTGAGTCACTGGGCTTCTCTGAGATCTCACCCAGTTTTTGTTCTTATAACTATATAATCTATACTATAACATAATATGTATATATTCAGATGTGAATTTGTCATATATATATTTATATATATTTATGTCTGACTCAAATTTTTCCAGCTATTTATTCATACCCCAATAGCAATGCCCCATGGACAGATAGCTCTTTATAATTTATAAAACTTAGGGTTTTTTTTGACATCTGTCCAAGGTTATAGCACTCCTCAATGACCAAGGCATGATTCAAACCTGACTCCAAGACCTTTCTGCGTGACCATTGACAATATATCAAATGAAAGAACATACTTCATTTACTTGCTAACTAGAAATTGTGATTATCTGCAAAAGAACTTGGAATACGTATATGAAGAATACGTATATGAAGCAAATGATAATTTTGTCACAATAGTCAATCTAGCTCACATCTATTTAAGACTATGTACTACTTTCCGTTAGGTGCTGGAGTAAGGGTATCCAAAGTGGATTTAGGCTTGAACATTGCGTTAAGATACTTCCAGTTTTTAGAGGAGCAAAGAGTCAATAAATAAACATAGCATGTGGGTAATAATAGGGAAACACAGCTAAGGAAAAAGAGGTCAAGGTAGTGTAACAGGACAGTTAAATCTATGGACTGTGGGGTCCGGTTGTTAGCAGCGGGGCTGGTACACCTCAGTTTCCTCTTGTGTAAAATGGCAATGCTAATAGTCCTTTGCATAGAAAATTGCTGTGAGGGGTAAATGATAAAATGCTTTATCAGCTTGGTTAGCTTAGGACCCGGCAGATGGAAAGACTTGTGAAAGTGCCAATTAAAAATATTGTTTGATAAAGTTTATGCAAAACAAGTGTCATGCGTTTAATCATATTTCTGGGTTGTTGATGCCTCCTTATCCAATTACTTTGAATCAGTACCAAGAGATCCAGTTCTCAGGTATTTATTCTTTCCCCTGACATAGTTTCTTTTGTGCCTGCTAGCATGTCTCCAGGGAAGAATGATGTGGCAGAACCTGTGTGCACCAGAAGCCTGGGCTCAGTTATACGGAGAAAGAATAGAGCTCCTGACAGGAAAATCCAGGGAATCAACCTGGAATGTTGGTTAGAAAATTTCTAGGTCCTTCTCCCCCAAATTTTCACTCTGCTCCAAATTGAATTTCAATACATATTTTGTGAATGTGTTCATATAAGTGTAACCTGGGGAAGGATGTCACATGATTTCATCCTGCAATCCAGTCCCTTCCTACCCATCTTCTTTATTGTCTTCTCTGCTCACCTCCTTCATCCTTGCTCAAGGACTTGCCCGGATAAGCTTGGGGGTAGCCCTTCTCAGCTTCTGAGTCTTGGCATGAAGGAATGAGAGTTCTTTCATTTGAAACTCTCTTATGTGGTTGACAGCCACATATAAGCTAACACTTCCTCTCTAAAATCGACCAAAAATTCATGTCCTTCTGGAAGCTTTTCCTTCTGAGTTCTTTACTTTTGCACTCTGTTCTGTGCCACAGATGCAGCTGGAGCTGTTGGAACGTTACCAGGGGAGTGTTCTTATGTCTTTGTGTATATGTAAGTTCTGGTTCTTTCCATGGGGAGCAGCATGGATTTGTGCAAAGAGCAAGACCTTGGGAATCTGGCAGGAATTCATTACCACTCAGGAGTTCTCAAATTCTTGCTGGCCGTCCTTTGTCACCTTGGGACTGCTGGTTTATTCTCATGGGTCGTCCTCTGCCATCCTAGCTTCTTGAGGCAGCTGTGCTTTGCTGGATTTACTTTACTTCTTTCTCTCCAAGAGTGGACAGAGGGCCCACTTTTAATTTCTCAAATCACAACTCAGGCAATACTGTTTGGTCCACCATTTACTATCGTTCCATCATCTGTTAAATGGTTATATTCTGTCCTTCCTCATTGAATTCTTGTAAGATTTAAATGAGACCAGGCATGTTTACAGGACTTGGCATGTGACAAGTTGTGGCAGATACTTTAGACTGGTTTGCTCAAAATCCATTCCAATCCTTTTCTAGCTGGCTTCCTGGTCTGCAGACGCTGGAAAGTGAAACACTTAAAGCGAAACACTTACTACGGGGTGGTTCCCAGCCCATGCAGCTATGGTTCTGTTTGCAACTTCAGAACTCTGGGCTATACGGAAGGAGAGGCAGGTGTGAAGCATATATTTGCTGTAAAGACAATCTGATTCTGGAGCTGGTAGTGGTGGTGACAGCTTGGCAACTCTGAAGCTTTTGGATGGTGACAGAGGCTGCAGCTTCTTTGTCAACTCAGTTCCATAGTACAGTTTTGGAAATCATTCCAGGATGTTTACCCTAGAGTCTGTTTCTTAACTTTCCTGAAGATTCTGTGACTTTGCCATTCCCTTTACTAAATCTCTCTGTGCTTATTTTCATTTTTATTTTTTAAAGACTAGGTCTCGCTATATTGCCCAAGGTTGTCTCGAACCCACGGACTTAAGTGATCCCTAGCCTCAGCCTCCCAGGTAGCTGGGATTACAGGCATGTGCCAACATGCCTGGCCCTCTGTGCTTAAAGTAACACGAGTAAAGTCTATTGTCTGTAACTAAGAAAACAAACTGATCCTTAAGTATTCAATGCATGTTAGCTGTTAACAATTATAGCAAAACTTTGCTGAAGGCTTAGAAATAAAGTAAGAACATTTAAACTTACTAGAAAAGACATTTCCGAGGCTGGGCACGGTGGCTCGTGCCTGTGAACTTCAGCCTACGAAGCTGCCGGGGCTAGGGATCGCTTCGAGTCCCGCCTGGGGCCCATAGCGAGACCTAGTTCCAAAATAATAGCTGGGTGTGGAGGCGCGCGCTTGTAATCCCAGCTACCTGGGAAGCTGAGGCTGGGGATTGCTTGAGTCTGTGGTACCCTGGGCAACGAGAGTCTGTGGTTCCACAGGCAAAAGTAGCAAGACCTAGTCTCTAAATAAATAAATAAATAAATACATACATACATACATAAATAAAATTTTTAAAAATAGAAAAGACATTTCCGGAAAGAAAGTACTAGAGAAGACCACTTAAATCATTCCTACAGTACCACTGTCCCATAGGATGTCTGAGCTACAAAAATGTTCTGTATTTGCACCCAACTTTATAGCTACTCACTGGATGAGTCTGTTCAGTACTTGAAATGTGGTTACTATGACTAAGGAACTGAATTGTTAAATTAAGCTCATAAAATTAAACAATTAGTTGCAGTTGGTGGCTACTATTCGACAGTACAATCCTGGAGCATTTCAGTCTTACCTTTCCACAAGAGTCTTTTACAGTCATCTTTCCTAACCTAGAAGCTTTTCAATCAATTCTCCCCAAACCCCAGTCTTAGGCCACATCTTAGCAGTCTCCAAAGGTGTGAAAGACTGACTATAGTGACAAATTTAATCTAAGTTTAGAATCTCTTTGTTCCCAAACTCCGCTTTTTTTTTTTTTTTTTGGAGACTAGGTCTCGCTATTTTTGCTTGTGGAACCACAGGCTCACGTTGCCCAGGGTACCACAGACTCAAGCAATCCCCAGCATCCCCAGCCTCAGCTTCCCAATTAGCTGGGATTACAGGCGTGCGCCACCACGCCCAGCTATTTTTTGTTTGTTTGTTTTTTTGGAAGTAGGTCTTGCTATGGGCCCCAGGCGGGCTTTGAACCATGATCCCTAGCCCCAGCCGCTTCATAGGCTGAAGCTTACAGGCACGAGCCACCGTGCCTGGCCTGCGTATTGACTTTTTATATGCACATCCCAAAAGTACATTGATGTGTTTTGCTAAAAGGCCATTTGTTTTGAAAGGCAAATCTCAACCTTCACTTAGAGAAATAATAAAACACTGATTGTATTTGGGGGGAGAAAAAAACAACAGCATTTTCTATCCTTTCTGGGTATTGAGTTTCCGTAGATATTGACATCCTATATCCATTAGATAAGTGGTCTGCTCACACGTAAAAATCTCTTTAAGTAGGCTGGGCATGGTGGCGCAGGCCTGTAGGTGGAGCCTAGGAAGCCACGACAGGGATCGAGGTTCGAGTCCCGCAGGGGGCATGTAGCGAGACCTAGTTCCAAAAAAATAGCTGGGCGTGGTGGCGTATGCCTGTAATCCCAGCTACCTGGGAAGCTGAGGCTGGAAATTGCTTGAGTCCATGGTACCCCGGGCAATATGAGCCTGCAATTCCATGGGCAAAAATAACAAGACCTAGTCTCAAAAAAAAAAAAAAAAAAATGAGATTGATTATAATTTTTACGCTTGGAATCTGAATTCATAAATGGTGCCCTATGTGTGTTTAATTTGTGTTGTATGGTGCCTGTCGTTTACTGGTTGCTTTTAAATGAGAGAAGATTTAATTAAGGTGGGATGTCAAGTCAACTTTTGAACTGGACGGTCTGAATAGCCCTATATGTATTAAGTACCTTGAAGCAATAAAAGATAAATTGAAATAATAATTAACAACCCTCCAAAACAGAAAGCACCAGGCCCAGAGGGAATCAGTGGTAAATTCTACTAAACATTTAAGGAAGAAATTTTACCAAGTCTCTACAATTTCTCTCAGAAGATAGAAAGAGGAGATACCTCTTTATTCATTCTGTGAACCTATTTAGCATTATCTGCTTATCAAAAGCAGAAAAAGACAATATGATGAAAAAACTCTACAGATCAATACCTCTCACAAACACGGATGCAAAATGCTCAACAATATATTATTATATTTAAAATTTGCAGCTGGGAAGCTGGAGCAATCCCCACCGGTCCAGGGACATCAGTTCTCATCCTCCCATTGCTTCCTCCCTCCCTCACATCCCCTTAGTAAAATGGTTTTACACTATGAAAAAAAAAAAGAGTATATTTAATCCAACAATGTGTTAAGAGAATTATACAACATAATCAAAGGCAAGTATGCAAGACTGACTCAGCCTTTCAAAAATCAATTAATGTGATCCATCATATCGACAAGCTAAAAAACCACACTATCACATCAAGAGATGTAGGTTACAAAAAAGAAAAAAGAGGGGCATGGTGGCTCATGCCTGTAAGCTTCAGCCTATGAAGCGGCCGGGGCTAGGGATCGTGGTTTGAGTCCCGCCTGGGGCCCGTAGCGAGACCTAGTTCCAAAAAATAGCTGGGCGTGGTAGCGCGCACCTGTAATCCCAGCTACCTGGGAAACTGAGACTGGAGATTGCTTGAGTCTGTGGTACCCCGGGCAATGAGAGCCTGCGGTTCCAGGGGCAAAAATAGCAGACCTGGTTTCAAAAAAAAAAAAAAATTAGTAAGCAAAAAAGAAAAAAGAGATCAAGAGATGTAGGAATTGGCCGGGCATGGTGGCACATGCCTATAAACGACAGCCTAGGAAACTGCGCTTGGGGCCAGGGATCACGGTTTGAATCCCGCTGGGGGGCATGTACAGAGACCTAGTCCCAAAAAAATAGCTGGGCGTGGTGGTGTGCACCTATAATCCCAGCTACCTAGGAAGCTGAGGCTGGGGATTGCTTGAGTCTGTGGTACCCCGGGCAACATGAACCTGTGGTTCCACAGGTAAAAATAGTGAGATAATCTCAAAAAAAATTAACAACAAAAAAAAAAAAGGATGTAGGAAAAGCACTTGATGAAGTCCAATACTCCTTCATTTTGTAGAAATGGAGAAAGATTTCATATTTATGGATGGGAAGTATATGAACTATATCTGTTTCCCCCAAAATGCACATTGAAATCCTTCATCACAATGCGATGGCTTTGAGAGTTGGAATCTTTGGGCCATAGTTAGAATTGGATGAGGGCATGAAAGTGAAGCCCTCATGAATAGGATTAGTGTCCTTATAAGAGTCAGAAGAGCACTTGCTTCTGCTGCTGTGCTCTCTGCCATTGAGGATCAATGAGAAATCACTAGACTACAACTTGGAAGAGGTTCCTCAACACGACCTGACCAAGTTGGAACCATAATCTCAGACTCCGTCCTCCGGAATTGTAAGGAAAAAACTTGTGTTTATAAGTCACTCAGTCTGTGATCTGTTACAGCAATCCAAACAGACGAAACCAGGAAGACCCAACATTGAACAAGATGGCAGTTCTTCCCAATTTGATCTACAGATTCAATGGAATCCCAGTCAAAATCCCAACAAATTATTTCATGGGCATTTACAAACTGATTCTAAAATTTATATGGTGAGGCAAAAAAGCCAGACTACCAACACAGTGTTGAAGGGGAAGAATAAAGTTGGAGAACTGATACTGACTATGAAGCTACACTAATCAACAAAGTGTGATATTGGTGAAATAACAACAAAAACAGTTTAGAAACACCCCCCCACACACATACATTCAACTGAGCTTTGAAAGAGGAACAAAGACAATACAATGGACCACGCATAGTTTTTGCTGAACATCCATATGCAAAAAAAAAAACCTTACACCTTTGAAAATTAATTTGAAATACATCATAGACCTAAATATAAAAGGCAAAACTATAAAACTCCTAGAGCATAACTTAGGAGGAAACCTGAATGACCTTGTGCAAGGTGATGACAGTCCATGAAAGAAATAATTGAGAAGATGAAATTTATCTAATTGTATATCAAAAGAGAACTAGTCAACTACAAATGGGGTATCGTACAAAAGTTAAACATTTTAAAAGAATGAATTAACTTATGATAACTCCATAAATATGGCTCAATCTTATTAAGTGAAAAAGTCAAACTGCAGTACTCTGCAACACGTGCAATATTTTATGCCTTTTTTTAGAGACGTGTAGGAATACCATTGATTATCTGAGAGTGTATTTGCATGGATATGAAAGTATGATGGAAAGTCAATAGCTTTAAAATTCTAGATATGATCATCTTTGGAAAAGGATGGAAGAAATTAGCACTGTGAGACATTAAAGAGAACCAAGACTAGTCAGGCGTGGTGGCTCACGCCTGTTATCCCAGCTATCTGGTAGGCTGAGGCTGGGAGTCACTTGAGTCTGCCGTTTCGAGAAAACCCTGGGCAACATAGCGAGACCTAGTCTCTTAAAAATAAAAAAATAAAGGCCGGGCATGGTGGCGCATGCCTGTAAAGCAGCAGCTTAGGAAGCCATGGCCGAAGCCAGGGATCGTGGTTTGAGTCCCACCGGGGGCACGTAGTGAGACCTAGTTCCAAAAAAAAATAGCTGGGCGTGGTGGTGCGCGCCTGTAATCCCAGCTACCAGGGAAGCTGAGGGTGGGGATGGCTTGAGTCTGTGGTACCACGGGCAACATGAGCCTACGGTTCCATGGGCAAAAATAGCGAGACCTAGTCTCAAAAAATTAAAATAAAATAGAGAACCAAGACTTTATCTGCAAAACTGGTTTAAAAAAAAAGAATATATTCCTGTATTAACTTGTAATTGAAAAGATATTTAAGTTGCTAGGCATGGTGGCGCATGCCTGTAGTTGGCAGCCTAGGAAGCCACAGCCGGGGCCAGGAATCGCGGTTCAAGTCCCGCTCCGGGCAACACAGCGAGATCTAGTCCCAAAAAATAGCTGGGCGTGGTGGTGCGCGCCTGTAATCCCAGCTACCTGGGAAGCTGAGACTGGGGATTGCGTGAGTTCCTGGGCAACCTGCGTGGGTCCCTGGGTACCCTGGGCAACGTGAGCCTGCTGTTCCATGGGCAAAAATAGCGAGACCTGGTCTCAAAAAAAAGAAGTTAAGTCGAAGAAAATTGATGTTAAGATTTAAAAAAGGGTAGTTTAGGGTCCTCTGTCCTGACCCCTCCTGAGCCTGGCCAACTCAGGTCACCCTTCTGTTCTATCCCTTTTTATTTCTGATTTCATTTTCCTTTTCTTAAATAAACTTTCCTCTATCACTCCCCCCCCCCCAAATAAGGGGGTAGTTTCCTTAGTTTCCTGTGAAATAAGATGAGAGTAATCATATTTTTAATTTTTATTTATTTTTTAAATATTTTTTTGAGACTAGGTCTCGCTATTTGCCCATGGAACTGCAGACTCATGTTGCCCAGGGTACCACAGACTCCAGCTTTAATTCCCAACCTCAGCTTCCCAGGTAGCTGGGATTACAGGCGCGCACCACCACACCCAGCTATTTTTTGGGCTAGGTCTTGCTGTGTTGCCTGGAGCAGGCCTTGAACGGCGATCCCTAACCCCAGCCGCTTCATAGGCTGAAGCTTACAGGCATGAGCCACTGTGCCCGGCGATGAGAGTAATCATAAACTTGTTATTTAAATTAAAACTTTTCTTTGGGTTCATTTTAGTTGCTACAAACCATGAGGAGAGAGTAATCATACAGCCATCATCCAACAATTTAGGGAAGGTTCTGGAAGACAAAAATTCACAAAGAGTGCATGCAGATCAGTGCTCTTCCATATTGCCACTTCCCATACTATATGAATAAACCCAAATAAATAACCATAAAATGTTTATGCATCTTCCTTCCCATAACCAAACAAGTGTACAGCCCAAGGCAAGCTGGGAAAAAAGATGGGAAATGTCCAAGTTCTGTGTCAGATGAACTCTTTATTATGCTCCCTCTCCAACCACTTTCCCATACACAGATGTTCTCTGTGAATGAACTTGGCTTTATGCAGTTCATACCAGAATGGGATGGTCCAAAAAAATTGAAGAGAGGAACTCACATTTCCTGAAATGATTCTTCCTTGACATTAATTCAAATTTAGGAAGGAGCTGCCTAAGCCTTTTATAAATACCCATGAAATATATATGACTCAAGACAGAATTTATTTCCTTCTGTTCTCTGAGTGCCTCTTTTATCTTAACTGGGTGATGCTGTGACTTGGGTCATGACTGCCTTGAGTGACAGCTGGGCGCTAGTCCTTTCCTCTTGCCCTGATTAAGAAAGGGTAGGGCGTTTCCCACAAAGTGAAGGCCCAGGTGCATGGAAATACAGCCAAATACTTCTTCCTACTTAAAAAAAGATTGTAATTATATCCATTAATTATTATTCGGGATTAGGTAACACATTCAAGAATTTTAAAATTCAGCAGCTACAGAGAATTTAAAATCATACTTGTTGACCTGTGTTTCCCAGTTTCCCAGTTCCCTTCCCCAGTGCCACCAGATAGCATTTCCAACAGATTTTTGTGCATATTTAAAAAGAACACATTATGTATTCTTTATTCTTTTTTTTTACGTTGATAGCTTACCATACAAATGTATTTTTCATTTCCCCTCCACCCTACCACTAGAATGTAAATTATATAAGAAAGGGATTTTACTTAATATAAGGTTGTGTCCTCACCATATAGAGTGGTGTCTGGCATGCTGTATTTTTCACATTAGAGATCATATCATTTGAGTATGTAAGGGGTCTTCTTATATTTTTTTGTGACTGGATAGTGCTCCATTGTCTAGATTCACTATGATTTACTTAGTGATAGCCCTACTAAGGATATTTTTTTAAGTCCCTGGCTATTAAAAATAATCCTGCCATTCATATTTTTGTATAGTCATCAAGTCACATGTGTATGAGTTTATCTATCAGATAAACTTGCAGATACATAATGGCTGGATCAAAGAGTTAGGTGTAAAGTAAATTTGCCAACTTTTCTTCATCAGAGATACTTTGCATATTCAAGTGCAGTCATGTATTGTTTAACTATGGGGATATGTCCTGAAAAATGCTGTCATGTGGTAATTTCATTGTTGGGTGAATATCATAGACTATAATTACAGAAACCTAGATGGTATAGTCTACTACTTAACTCAGCTTGATGGCATAGTCTGTTGGGATGATAATTTCATGGGTGAGCCATCTGAAATGTCGTTCGTTACTCATGACTGGAACATGGCTGGTGTCTATGGCAGTTGAGTTAAGCCCATTCTAGGGGCATCTTCTGTGAATGAAAGTGTTGTTTAATTTGCAGAAAGAAGCCCATCCCCCAAAGTACATACTGTACGGTTTCATGTATACACTGGTAAATCAGGAACATACAAACCTCTGGTGGTAGAAATAAAAACTGTGGCTGCCAAAGACTGGGGAACACTGACTGGAAAAGGATATAAGGAAACGTTCCGAGAAGATGGAAAATGTAGAACTTAATCTGGGTGGTGACTGTATATGTCAACTGAAATAACACCACAGAGAAGCAGCTTCAAAATTTCGTAAAAGGCCGGGCACGGTGGCTCGTGCTTGTAAGCTTCAGCCTATGAAGCGGCTGGGGCTAGGGATCGTGGTTCGAGTCCCGCCTGGGGCCCATAGTGAGACCTAGTTCCAAAAAAATAGCTGGGTGTGGTGGTGCGCGCCTGTAATCCCAGCTACCTGGGAAGCTGAGGCTGGGGATTGCTTGAGTCCGGGTACCTCGGGCAACGAGAGCCTGCGGTTCCATGGGCAAAATAGCAAGACCTAGTCTCAAAAAAAAAAAAAATTTTTTTCGTAAAAGAAATTTGTTAAAGAGGTTTTTCAGAACAAAGTCAGGCCTGGAGCCAGGAGACCAGTATCAGATTTCTCTGAGTGAGTGAGTGACTTGAGGGGTATTGTCTTTATTTATTTATCTAGTTAAGTTACACGCACAGAAGGAATTCATAATTGTTTTTTCTTAACAAAGCCAAGAGATAACTCATTAACTAAAGGAGGTTTTGGTAAACTAAAGGAGATTGGTTTCTAACCAACTTAATCCAGAGTCCAGAGTGCTAACCGTTACACTATGGGGCCTATAGTCTAACCAACTTAATCCATTGATAAAGGAGAAACACTGTTCATTAAAGCAATCCCTTGGTCATATACAGAGCTAGTTTAGCCAGCGCTCTCTGTGTTTGGGAAGAGATAAGGAACAAAAGTTTTTGTTTCTCTGATCCTGAAGTACCTCTGCAAGGGTACAGTTAAGCCATTATTTCATGCTTCTTCCTGCCACTCAGAGACATGGCAAGGACTCCATCTGTGGACATTTCCTTTGTTTCTTAACACGGGATTCTTCACAGAAAACAAACCCCATTGTTGGAGCCTACTGACTCCAGCCTCTTGAGGCGGTCCTGGAAGGGCTGAATTAGACATTTTCCAGCAGAACAAACATTAGAGTTTTCTTTCCTTGACCATCATCTGAGTGTTTGCAATTGTTAAAACCCATGGACCTGCCCATGAAAGCATGATATCTGAATTTCTGTAAAATATCCCTCCATTTAAAAAACTTGAAAGGACGGGAACTGTGAGAGTGGGCCGTATCCGTATCTGTAGATTCCACTCACAATGGCCTTTTTTTCACTTCCCCAAACACACCATGCTTTTCCCCTGACTGGGGCAGATATGCTTCTCACTGCCTGAAACATGCTTCCCTTTTACCAACAAACAGCCATGCCCATTCAAACTTCTACCCGCCATGCCTCTCTTTTGACTCGGTCCAAACGTGTAGCACAGGCTGGGCACGGTGGCTCGTGCTTGTAAGCTTCAGCCTATGAAGCGGCCGGGGCTAGGGATCGCGATTCGAGTCCCGCTTGGGGCCCATAGCGAGACCTAGTTCCAAAAAAATAGCTGGGCGTGGTGGCGCGCGCATGTAATGCCAGCTACCTGGGAAGCTGAGGCTGGGGATTGCTTGAGTCTGTGGTACCCCGGGCAACGAGAGCTTGCGGTTCCACGGGCAAAAATAGTGAGACCTAGTCTCAAAAAAACAAAACAAAAAAACAAAAAAAACAAAAACAAAACAAACGTGTAGCACAGAAAATGACTAGAATGATACACATCTATTGTTATAACCGGTACAAATTATTTCGCAGAATTCAGATATGAGAAGCTGTCCATTTCTCAACTTTGGAGAGACACACTTACAAGCAACTCTACTTCTGCCTTCCTAGTTGGTAGTGGGTGACACGGTCGCCATCATTTTGCCCACCAGGCTTCCTGAGATTAGAGATTTAACTGGGGCTTAGAATTTTTAGAAAATTTGGAGAAGGGGCTTTGGTGGAGACAGGGCGGTCACTGACATACATGCTCTCTATTCTGTATGGTTTGTTCAATGGTGAAAGGCTCCATCTCAGGGTCAAGTTCAGTCACCTCCCAGAGTGTTCCCACACAGAGGAGGTGCTCAGTAGCTCAGTCATCCTCGGACCGCCAGCCACCTCGAACCTGCCACCTTCTGGGGCTTTGTGTGACTCTGAAGCTGTCTTTTACTCATCCTCCCAATTGAAATGAAATAAAACAGTCTGTGAAGAACAGGTGGCAGAGGCTGGAGAGGACTTGGTAGATCCACAGGCCAGGGTCAACTTCAGCTTCCATTAAATAGCAAATGGGAAAACAGGGGAAGGAGAAGAAAATGCATATTTTCCCCCCAATCTTCTAAGAGTTCTGAAAACAATTGAAGTAATTAAAAGCTCTCAGAAGTAGCCGATGGTGCCCTTTTCACCGAGGCAATGTGGGCCAAGCATGATATATTAAAAGAGAGGGAGCTGCTCTATTGAAGTTAAAAATAATCTTCTGTCACATGGCTAATTTGTTGGAATGCAGCAATTAAAGGGCTGTGGGCAGAGGGAGAGCTGGAAGCAGCTGGGGAGTTAGCAGGCAGAGTGCGTGCTCTGGGGACTGTGTTTGCAGACTGAAAAAACAGAGTCACAGCTGACTTAGGGCACCTTATCAGAAAACCCACAAAAGGGGCAGGAAAAAGGAAAGTGGGGTTGAGTTCAGAGCTGTGACCTTTGGGCTTATCAGACAGCAAAAGGATGGGTCAGGACTTGTCACCTGTGCTCAGGGGATGCTGATTCACTCAGTAAGGATGAAGGCTTTTCAGTTCCTCCTTTGAATCCATTTCAAAGGAACACATAACCCGGAGGAGCCCTTTGATCCTAAATCCATGGGAAAAAGCAATCTATACCATCTTGAGGGGGAAATGCTCAGGCCAGCAATAAAAGTCCTACTTAGGCAGTTGGAGAATTTTTAAGTTTTTGAAATTTTTCAATTTGGGAGGAAGATTTTTAGCATAGCTTTTGAAATGTCCAGGTTAGGCAATATCTCAGAAGACTGATTTGCTCAAGGTCACTCAAGCAGCAGGTGACAGAAGTTAGATTCCAGCCCAGGCCTCTAGAAAGGGACAAACATGCTGGTTGGGAAGTGTGAGATTCAGTCTCCTCCCCTGGGGAATCCTGGCCCCACTGGGACCCTTGTGTAACTCCCTCACTTCTCAAGATCTCCATTTTACCACCTGTTAAATGGGACTAACCGTAGCACCCACCTTCTAGAATTACAATGCACAACAAGTGTTTGGTCTAGAGCATCTAGACTAAATGCATGGCATCTCCTCTAAAGCAAATGCTTAATGAAATGCTAGCTGTTATCCCACAGCTTTGCTACACTGGCCTGCATTGAATGCTCTTGTATCTTTTTTTGCAGGCATTCTCTCTAGTTTAGGCAGAACTTTCTGTGTCTCTTTTACCCTTTCAACTGTCACCCATTATATGTAAAGAAAACGAGGACACTGACACCTCTCTTCTATGACTTCCTGCATTCTACACACCCATGTTGCTTGTTTTTTCACAAGCTATGTGCCCGCCAGCTTGTGCTTTCAGTATGGCTTCCAAGTTGCTGGCAAGCAAAAAAATGGTGCCAACTTGGAGAAGCAAATACTGTGCCCAGAATGTACTTGCCAGCTATAACTGAATCTCTTTAGAAGAATTGATCAACTTTCAAAACCACAGTGACCACCACTAGCAGAAGAGGTCTGAATGGCCAGTGGAGTTTGGTGTCATAGTCTGAGCACCCCCAGCAGTGGAAGCCAAGTTCTGTGTCCCTGCGCATATGTTGCAAGGAACACAAAGCGACCTCTCATTAACTTGAGAAAATAAAACAAATGGTGATTAGTGGTTCATGTAACCACAAGACCAGATTTAATTTATGACTAGATTCAAGGGTTCAACAATGTCCTCCAGGCACCTTTCTGCTTGGTTAGGCTCCATTCTTTACACTCTTTCCACTTGGCAGTCAAACAACTGCTGGGAATCCCAGATTTACTTTTTTTCCAGGATAGTATTCAAGTAAAGAGCAATCTCCACCATTGTCTTAGTTCTCTTTCTGTGCTTGCCTTAAATCCTGCATCCATCAGAAGGGGGTATGGGGTGGACTGGGCGAGGGGATGAACACCTCAGACTGGACTGATTGGACCACATGCGCTGTGTGATAAGGGGAGGTGGAACATGCTGACTGGCAGCCCCACTGACTTTCTATAGACTAGACTGAGGCCTAGTTAGTGGGATACTGAAACCAGAAGAAAGGGCAAGGCTGGCAGATACCAACCGTGAATACCTAAGTCTCACAGTTCATGTTCATTTTTCTAAGGCGGTGATTTATTATAACTTCATCCTCAAGGGTTCTATCATCCAAGAAAAAGTAATTTTTGGAAAGGAAAATGCTTTCTCCCTACTCCAAATATTTCCTTCCGCTAGAGGGTCATCCATTAACTATTGCTTCAGGCTTCTTTTCACACCTTACTTCTGGGCTTAGAGGAAAGGAAAGCCATATGAGAAGTCAGGCAGGAGTCACCCCGTATCTTCCTCTTCCTGGTCTTAAGATTTAGGGTGGGGGGATCACCCTAAATGACTTGTTTGGCTCACACCTTCAGCTGTATTCTCCAGCCTGTAGCCTCTTTGGAAGAGAATTCATCTTCTGGCCGGACACGGTGGCTTGTGCCTGTAAGCTTCAGCCCATGAAGTGGCCAGGGCTAAGTTCGAGCCCTGCCTGGGGCCTGTAGCGAGACCTAGTTCCAAAAAATAGCTGGGCATGGTGGCGTGCGCCTGTAATCCCAGCTACCTGGAAAGCTGAGGCTGGGGATTGCTTGAGCCTGTGGTACCCCGGGCAAGGAGAGCCTGCAGTTCCATGGGCAAAAATAGCGAGACCTAGTCTCAAAAAAAAAAAAAAAAAAAAAAAAAAGAATTCATCTTCTGGCTGCCCATTCCCCCCAACTTGGTAGGGAGGAGGTTGTGCTGCCTATTCAGCCTCTTCTGAAAGTCAGCCAAGAGCCCAAAGGAACTAAGGCAAGAACTTAGAGCTTCAGAAAGATGTGTGGGGATTCATGTCTCCCTCTCCTCTTCCTTTCTGAGTCCCCTGCGGGAGGAACTGGTGGCCTTGGGAGGGCACAGAGAGTAAAAGGGCTAGGGGGCCTGCTCGGAAAAAAGCCTCAGGATTTATGATGACATGGACGGACCTAGAAAGAGTCATGTTCGTGGAAATAAGCCAGAGAAGACAAGAGACCTACTGGATGATCGCACCTATAAACGGGCTATAGGGAAAGCAAACAAAAGGACAAAAATAAGTTCAAACAAGCAAACTGTCAGCAGAACTAAAGCATAAAGCAAAAGAGGGGGAGGTCGGGGGAGGGATGGCATAGGAGATTGGGGTGGCAGTTCAAGGGCGACGGTGGTGGGAGAATCTTGGGGTATACAATGATGTAAATATATATATATATATATATGTGTGTGTGTGTGTGTGTGTGTGTAATCAATTTTAAAAACTTAAAAGAACAAAAAAAGAAGAAAGCCGTAGAAAGGAGGAAAGGCCAGGAAGCTAGATAGGCAAGAGCAGGTGAGAGGCGCTGAGATTATTTCACATGGAGGGGAAACATCCCTCGGAAGGGTGATTTACTAGTGGCCTTCATCAGGCTGAGCAAGGGTGTGGCATCCCTGGTATTTTTCCGCAGCCTCACCCTGACCTGGGTCACAGTCACATCTGTCCCCCACCTCTCCCACCCCATTTGTGCCCTACGCCCACCTCTCGGAAAATAAACTATTCCACTGCCATGGAGAGGAGCAGGGGCTTAGAATACACAGCGAACTTAAATAAAATAACATGTTATTATTGTCTCTTTTTGTCTGTATCACAAAAGTCATCCAGAAATATGTGAAGAGAATGAAAAGGATACAGAAAAGTATGTAGATGTAAATTAAAATCCAACCCAATCCCTCAACCATGACCCAGCTACTGTTAGCATTTGGTCTATTATTGTCCGATCTTAAAAAAAAAAACACATTTAAAAATAGATATTCATTTCGTTAAAAATTTATGAAAATATTTCAAACAGAATGTGGTCAAAGATGAAACAGAATATTCTGCTATTTCTGTTAATATCATGACCCATGTGTCTGCCTAAATGGCATACTTGTTATTGTTACCACTTCCTTTCCTCTCTGCTGGCTGTAGAAATGAGTGCTAGCCATGGCACCTGGTTGCAGTGAAAATACAGGTACTGTGACACACATTTTCGATATGGGGACTGAGGTTCTCATTCCTCCCTACAGTTCCTTCCTCCCTACTATGTCTGCTTGTACAGAGACAAGAACACTTTCCTGGAATGACAGTTAAGAAGAGGGGGCATAAATAGTGCCTTCCATAAGTCAGGGTTCTTGGCCTATCTTCTCCATCAGAAATAGCCATCACAGCCACACTTAGTCACGGTGACCTCCCCAGCTCCAACATTTGGACCCTGGGAACATATAACTGCAAATGAGCAGAATTAAGGGAAAGTTCTTTATCAGCAGAAGAATTATTTTATTCAATGTGTTTCCTTACATGAGTTGGGACAATAAGGTAAAGAACATGGAGAAATAAAAGGCCAGTTACTCAGGCCACTTTTAATGTGGCCAATGTCATTACCCATCCCCACTCAGGAAAAGCATGAGTTTTTCCATGCCAAGAAAAACAGAAGGCAGGAAGAAACAAATTACGACCTTGTTTGTGTTTTGTGTCTTAACTATTTGATTTATAGACCTTGATCCAGTGATTATGGATGAAAGAAAATATCCCAGTGTCCCACAGCTAACCTGAACTTTACCAGGGGTGGGTCTCACGTCCACTACTCAGAGTAAACACGAAGTTAAAATGCTTTAAGAATAAAGCCTCAGGGTTCAGAGTGGCCTGTAGGCATTCTCAACCCAGTGGCAAGGTCAAATTCCTTTCCCACATTCCAATTTCGAAAAGCCCTGTTTAGAAACTTCACCCCCTTTCCCTCATTCCAGAAGATGGGCATGTAGCTAGTCAACAGACAGTTCTTAGGCACCTACGTGATACTAAGCATCCTGCCAGATACTGGCGATACTAAATTGTGCATACCATGGATCACCACAGAAATCAGGAAAATAGCATGAAGCCATGGGTTCTGAGGCACAAAATAAAACAGAATGATGTGTAGTTAAGTGGCTAGCTACTTAAGAGGAGGTGACTCTCCTAGGCTCACTGAGGGGGTACCATTTAACTTGAGTTGAGAAGGATAAAACCTGAATGTGTGGAAGGAAAATATCCCCTGAAATAAGCTCATGCTTGAACATCTAGAAGTCAAACCAGCTCAGCTTAAAAAGAAATTCTTGGCCATTAGGATTATTTTTCAGGCATTGATTTAGATAGAGCAATGATAAATTCCGTCTGATCCTTAACTACGCTAATGTTGAACTATAGATGTTCGACTTAATGCGTGATATAATGCAAATCAAAACTATGGTGTGTTGCGATTTCTTAAAGATACAGGATTGACATAATATAAAGATTTTGATAACACGCTCCAGTTTACGGGTCTGGCACTCACATAGTTTGTCAATAAGACAGTAAGTTGCTAGATGATTGCTATTGAGCGCAGTGAGAACAGACATTGGTGCAGTTGCTAACTGCAGAAGTCCTATTTCTCTTGCGCTTGTGGACAATCTTGTAAGATCAAAGTAACTTATTAGAAACATTGTCATTCAAAGACTGGAAACAGCTCAATTTTCATCACTAAGTAACTAATTACATTCCAAACTGCAGCTATCAGTGCTACACTATGGAAAATGTGTGGCTGGAAAGTGCCAAGATAAACGTTAAGAAAAAAGACAGGATGCAGGATGCGGAACTGTATGTGGTTTGCTACCTTCAATGTAAAAGGGAATAAAGCTGTATGTAAATAGTTATACCTACTTGCATTTACATAGAGAAACTTAGGATTCACAAAAAAATTATTACGTGATTATGAGGGGTAAATTAGTAGAAGGGGATGGAAAGTAGAAAAAAAATGGGGTGAGAGCCTTTTCATTGAAACTTTTAATATTTTTCTTTAGTTTGGAACAATGTGGATTTATTTTAAAATCAAATTTAAAAAGTGTTCCTTCTGCTACCCCTTATTAACTTATCTTTTATCTTAACTAATATCACTTAGTATATTCACATCTCTGAGAAAGTTTCTACTTAAAAAATGTGGAGTACCTTAGTGTATATAAATTATATATTAGTAAAGTTGATTCAAGAAAACCACATTAGAGGTCTAATCTAATCTAGATCAGCCATCTAATCACCCAGTTTTCCTTGCTACTCATCCTCAGTAGATTAGGTCAAGACCATTGACCAAAGACAACTGGAGCAAACTAAACCAGCCTATACATTTGTGGGAACATTTAATATTTTTTCAAAATGGCTTTTGCCCAGTAAATTGCAGTGAAAGCAGTGGCAGTTATCCAGTTTATATATTAATTTATCTTCATCAAGAAGGATTCTTTATACCATAAAGAACCTCAAAAATTTATGTGTCTTTTTACATCCTTTTACATCCTTTTTTCATTGGCTTCACATCTAGGAAACATTGTAGCCATTTTCTGTTCTTTTATTCTCTTACCTTCTTCCACTCCATGCCCAATCCAGGATTCTAGGGTGTGTTCCCAATTGTTAAGCTTCTTTAACCATAGGAGTGACTTAAGGGTGGGTACCCTGAGGTGGATTTAAGCCAGAGACACCCCTCACCCCCTCAGAGAAGGAACTTGCAGGGGAGAAGACCCAGAGGAGAAAGAATTGGCATGCGAGAGGCAGGAACTGAAGAAAGGACTGATACCAGAGAAGAACCCAGGGAAAGGAAGGGAACCCAGAGAGAGAACTTCGGAAAGAACTTGCATGGGAGAACTGTTCCGGCCCCAAGGGAGAAGAGAAGGCCTCTGTTCCTGGCCTCTGGAGAAGGAAGGGGGGGCCCAGCCCCTGCATCCAGCAGCCCACCACCGAGGAAAAGAAGCCAAGGCCTTTGCAGTGATTGGGCCTCCAGTCCTGTCTCTCTCATTGCCTGAGCATCAAAGGCCCCGGGCCTGGTGGCTCTAGCTGTTTGTTGCTGGTGCACTCCTGGCGACCACTCCTGAGCATCGCTGCTGTCTTAGGCACCCTGCTACTGGTGGGCACTGACTGGGTGAGGTAGCTGGCCCCTGTGGCTACATTCATCTATGTTTCCGGTGTGCAGTGAACCTCATGGTTGTTAAACCCTGAAGACTCAGACTGGGCGTGGTGGCATGCACCTTTAATCCCAGCTTAAGAAGGGAGGCCGAGGTTAGGAATCGCTTGAGTCCATGGGTTCTAGGCCCGCCCTGGGCAACATAGCAAGACCTAGTCTCAAAAAAATATCTGGGTGTGGTGGCACGTATTTGTAATCCCAGCTACCTGGGAGGCTGAGGCACAGGATCCCAGATCTGATCTGGGATCTGGACTACTCAGATCTGATCCTGGATCAGGACTACTCCAGCAACATCACAGGACCTAGTCTCAAAAAGTAAATAAATAACTCTCATGTAACTGTGCGTGGATGAAGAACTTAACAGCCAGTGACCTGTACAGTCACTGTCCCTTGGAGAGGCTTGGTGTTTATGGCTGTATCCTTTTCTTAGTTTTGGGGTGCCCTGTGTCTGTACAGGTTTCAGTTCTTGTTTATTTGATTTTAGCTTGTTTGTACCCAGTTTCAGTGGATTATATGGTAACTCTATGTTAGACTTTATGAGGAACTGCCAAACTTTTCCACAATATCTGCTTCATTTTACAGTCCCACAAGCAGTGGGTACCAATTTCTCTGCACACTTACCAACTCTTGTCATTATCTATTCTTTATATTGTGGAGTCTTGTGGATTTCCTTATTTTAGGCTAGTGATGCTCAGCATCTTTTCATGTGTTTCCAGGTCATTTGTCTGTCTTCTTTAGTGAAATGTCTGCACATATCCTTTGAATGTTTAAAAAGTTGGTTATTTATTTTTTTTTATTGCCAAATTAGAAGTCTTCTTTACATATTCTGGAAACAACTCCTTTTGATACTGAGCAATTAGGGACACTAAAACTGGCAAAGGACAGTGCCCAATTAGTTTACCAGTCACTCTCCGAGTTCTTCACCCACACACACAATTGCAAGACCATTCAAGTACAGGTAACAATAATGGTATTTATTTAACAAACAAGGGAAAACAAAGAGTTACTGAGGTCCTAAGGGGTCATTTAATATCACCCCAGTTACTGTTCAGTATTTTGAAATCCTAAACAAAAGACATCCAAGAGGGTGTCCTCACACCACTGAACAAGTATCCTGGAACAAGTATCCTGAACAGAAAGAACCCAAATGGCATCTTCCTCCACTGATAACCTGGAGCATGTGGCAACCAGAGGAAGCAGGCCAGGAAATTCAACACATGGGTATAGTAGCAGATACTCACTTGAGCTGCCATGATGCACCGGAGGCAACAGTAGACAGTGTTAGACCAGTAACTGCTGATCTGAGGGAGAGCAATGACAGCAACCTAATGACACATGACCCGCATTCACACAAAATGTGGCTCAGAAAGCTCAGAAAAGCCCTCAGCTCTGGGCCTTCCCCTTCCCCTCAGGGCTGTACCAGCAGCAAAACAAAACTTGCAAAACTTTTTTTCTCCAAAGTTGGGCTAAAAGCTTCTTCACATGCCCTCTGGAGGCCAGCAACCACAGTCTGGAATATTGGTATGCTGGGGGCTGATGCCCAAATAGCTGCCTTTGACAGGATGGAGGTGATGGTGGGGGGGGGGCTGCTTCTGCAATTCCTTATAGGCCTCCAAGAGTCTCCATCCCCAGTATTATTTCTTGACCCCCAGGGTACATTCTACTTCACCCTATTTACTCTCACCTGCCCACCCCACCTCAGGAGAGAGCACTTAAAAACCTTTGGCTTTAGTCTTTCCTCCAGCACCTGGTTACATATTGTTGGATTTGCAAATATCTTCTCCCATTTTGTGGGAGAGAAAATTTTGATTTCAATGATTTTTTTTTTTTTTTGAGACTAGGTCTCGCTATTTTTGCCCATGGAACCACAGGCTCTCGTTGCCCAGGGTACCACAGACTCAAGCAATCCCCCGCCTCAGCTTCCCAGGTAGCTGGGATTACAGGCGTGCACCACCACACCCAGCTATTTTTTTGGAACTAGGTCTCGCTACAGGCCTCAGGTGGGACTCGAACCGCGATCCCTAGCCCCAGCCACTTCATAGGCTGATGCTTACAGGCACGAGCCACTGTGCCCAGCTGATTGTATATTTTAAGACTCTCTTGTTTCATTGGTCTAACTATTGATCGTACACATTGTTTGTAAGACTTGATGAAAGTAGACATTCTTACACATGGTAGGTAAATCAATACCAGATGAAGGGTGATTTGCTAATTTTGTTACCCAGAAAGTTTACTGAGCAAACTTATTTATCAGGATGAAGCCTTAGAGCTATTTGAAGTTGTTTTGCTAAGAGCCTGACACCACAGACATGTCACCGGATGACCTAATTTAGCTGTTAACATCCACTTCAGGGGCACTTGGCCACCATTTTCTGAACATGGGATCCACATTGGGCAGTGATTTGGTCATGCCCAATGATCAGATGCACAACCACACTTGCACAACCAAGAGTCCATTCTGCTCCCACCAATCCTCCAAACATGAATAATCCTGTAAAACTATTAACCCCCTTTAGGAAGGGAGAAAGTACTTTTAAGAGTGAACTCTCTTTTTGATTCAAGTAATTAAAACTCCCTGTCACGAATCCTTGACTTGCCACAGCTAACTGGTTTACTCAGGCTAAGCAATATCAACCACGATTATAAACACAAACTTTTGGTCCAGCTACTCCTACTTTTAGAAATATATCCTATAGATAAATTGTGGACTGGGCACAGTGGTGTGTGCCTGTAAGCAGCAGCCTAGGAAGCCGTGGCTGGGGCCAGGGATCATGGTTCCAGTCTCACTGGGGGCACATAGTGAGACCTAGTCCCAAAGAAATAGCTGGGCATGGTGGCACATGTCTGTAATCTCAGCTACCTGGGAAGCTGAGACTGGGGATTGCTTGAGTCTGTGGTACCACGGGCAACATGAGCTTGTGGTTTCATGGGCAAAAATAGTGAGACCTAGTCTCAAAAAAAAAAAATTGTGTATGAGCAATGTACATATTTACTCAACCATTAAAGATAATGAAAAAAGACTGGAAATAACCTAAATACATTATTTTATTTTTTATTTTTTTGAGACTAGGTCTTGCTATGTTGCCCTGGGGTAGTCCTGATCCCATGGACTCAAGCACCCCCCAGCCCCAGCCTCCCAGGTAGCTGGGATTACAGGTGCCCACTACAGCACTCAGCTGCTTTTTTGAGACCAGGTCTCGCTATGTTGCCCGGGGTAGTCTCAAACCCACGAACTCAAGCTATCCATGTCCTCTTTGCCTCCCAGCGCTTGGATTACAGACATGTGCCACCGTTCCCAGCCTGTATGCATTATTAAAAGATAAACTGAGACATACTAACATTTATAAGAGTTTAATTCATCAGAAACTGATGCCGGTCAGGCAATGCCCAAGTGCAAGTGGTGAAGAGAACTCCACAGGTAGGGGTTCTGGGAGATATTTAGAGGAAAAGCAGAAGCAAAGTGAGGAAATGATTGGCTATAGCTTAAACCCTAGTTGACTGGTTGTCCTTAGTGTCTCTTGGTTTTGTAACCCTGAAGCATTTATAGGCTTAGATTTTGGTTTGCTTACATAGCATGAGGGTCACATCAGTTCAGTGTCCTCATTGTTTAGTTAACGCTATATTAGTAGTAAACTAATCAAATAAACTATGGTATGACTATAAACAGTATACCGTGTGGCTGTAAAAAGAATGAAAAGTCTCTAAACTGACACAGAATGATCTCCCAGAAATTGTTCAGAGACTAAAGCAAGTGTTCAAAGTGTGTGTACTAAACTATACTTTGTATAAAAAGGAAGGGGCTGTTGAGAGGATAAGAAAATGATAGCAATTAGGTGGTGGGAATTGAATATACATACATATATACATATACATGTATTTATAAAGATACACACATAATTATTCACATATTTTCCTTTCAAGACGTGAATGTATTTATTACCTGTTAAAATAAATAAACTAACATACACTGGAAGAAAAAGAAGTCGATATTCTGAAGCCAAGAAAACCAACTCAAGGTATTAATCATCCTGGTCAATGACTGTTTGTACAGCTGTAGTTTCTTTTACCTTTAGAAACTGGGTTGGATTGGTGAGAGTTGGCCCCATTGGCATAAGACTCACAGGGATGGTCCAGGGAGGCTCCACATAAGGCCACCCAACAGGCCAGGGCGGTCTGGCTGACCTGGAAGTTGGAACAACTCTAAGATACTTGCACCCAAACTCTCCCTGCAGTCATATCCTGCAGGATATGGGCACCTAACTTTATACCAGCTTCCTGAAGACTCCTTGATACTCCATGGCCCAGTTCTCCCCTAGGAAGGGAAGGGAAGGAGAGTATTGGACTGTGATGGCTTTAAAAGTTTCCTTTCCCACAGGCAGGGGAAGCGATTAGGTTGCCAGGGCACATAATACCTTGAGAAGGGGATTAACAGATTGGAGGGCAACCTCATTGTATTTCATTCCTGGAACAGGAAAGGGGAATACCACTCCTCCCCCCTAGCCCAGCCCTGAACAGTGTAAGTACACAGAAGGTGTGTTTTTAAAAACATGCCAAAACCACTGCAAAAAAATGGGACAGAATCCTTGTTCCCTGCTGTGTTCATAGGTAGCATGTGCAGTTATCCTTGACTTTTTCCTGTTTCAGTTCCACTATTTATACAAGGTAAATTAACAACTTCCCTGGAGCAGCATTTTGCACACTAAGACTACTGTCCCCTGAGATAATTTATAGAGCATATACCTTCATGACAGTAGGAGAGGATTACCTAATGTGTAAAAACTGGAAAAGTTAAATGTCAATGAAAAATGTTTTGTATGCTAAGTGCCATCTTCCTCTTGGAAAGTTAGGTTTCCTTAAGAGTTGGGTCTCATTCGTAGCATTTACAAATAATTTTCCAACACAGCAAGCATTTATTAAGGACTCCGTGGCAGGGACTATGCTAAGAGTTTTGCTTAATTCTCTCATTCAGTACTTAGCTATGGTCACTTAGAAGTTATTTGTTAAAGAACTTGAAAAAAAACCCATCAATAACTGAAGATAAAATTACAAACCAGTATATCTCATGAGTATAGATGTAAACTTTCTTTTAAAATGGTAGCAATGAATTCAACAATATTAAAAAAACTAACACAACCAGAAATGCAAAGATGACTAAATTTTTGAAAACCATTCAATATATTTCACCATTTTTTTTAATAGAGACCAGGTCTCACTGTGTTGCCCAGGGTAATCCCAAACCCACAGACTCAAGTGACCCCTAGCTTCAGCCTCCCAAGTAGCTGGGATTACAGGTGCACGCCACTACACCTGGCCAATTCACTGTATTAACATAATTAAGAACATATTTTTATCTCAAAGGATGTCCAATCTGTACTAGAAATCATAACAATCACTAAAACTGCATGTGAATTTGGCCAAGTTGGAGGCTACAAAGTCGATTTACAGAATCAGTATTTTTGTTATGGTTGAAAACAATTGAAAAATGAAAGAATGCCACTTATGATAATGACCATAAGATACTTACATTTAACAAGAATATAGACCTCTGTTGCCCAAAACTATAAATTAAAAAAAAAATTAAATCTATGGCAATGTAGATATCATGCTTGTGGATTGTGAAACTCAAGGCTATAGTCTCTATAGCTTCATCTGTAAGCTTTGTTCCATTAATAGGCTAATTTAAAAAATAATTCTGTTTTTGTAAAAGTTTTAGGAAATTGCAACTTTCTAGAAAAGTTCAAAAGCACTACAGAGACTTCTATATAATCTCTATTTTAGGATCCAATCCAGAATATCATTATTACTTTGATGGTCTCCTTGGTCTTCTCAGATTTGTGACAAATTGTCAGTGTTTTTCCCCCCAGTTTGACAGTTTTGGGGAGCACTGGTCAGATATTTTGTAGAAAGTCCCTCAATTTGGGTCAATCTAAGATTTTCTCATGCTTAGACTGGGATTATGGGTTTGGGGAAAGGATGCCACGGTGAAGTACCCTTCTCATCACACACAACTGGGTGCATGTTATCAACATGAGTTAACTTTGATTGCAGTTCAACAAGCTGATTTTAAAATTTATGTGGAAATGCAAAGGACATAGAATAGCAAAAAATTATGGAAAATATGACCTAATTTCAAGCATTACTACAAAGCTGTTATATTCAGGCAGTATGGAGTTGGCATAGGATAGATCAAAAAAAAAATTGAAACAGTGTAGAACTTTCAGAAAAATACATATTTTCTCTGTTAAAAATTTTTTTAGCAAAGACATGAAAAACAATTCATAGGGGATTTGTGTTTTCATCAAATGGTGTTGGAACAACTGTGTATCCATCTGGTAAAAAAGAAGAGAGAGACTGAGAAAGCTGCCTAAGGTTACCAAATGTGTGAGTGGCAGGGACAAGGCCTCCAACTTTCCCAAAGTTAAATTTTCTCACTAACATGTGCTATAAATTGTAACCAGAAGCTCACAATTAGCATATTTCAGTCATGATATTTTCAGAATCAAATTCAATTTGAAAGCCAGGCACGGTGGCATGTGTCTGTAAGCGCCAGACCATGGAGCATGGCTGGTACTGGGGATTGCGGTTCAAGACCCCCCTGGGGCAACATAGCGAGACCTAGGTCCAAAAAATAGCTGGGCGTGGTGGCGCGCGCCTGTAATCCCAGCTACCTGGGAGGCTGAGGCTGGGGATTGCTTGAGGCTGCGGTTTCATGGGCAAAAATAGCAAGACCTAGTCTCAAAAAAAAACAAAAACAAAAACAAATTCAATTTGACACTGTACTCTTTAAAAATGGTAATGTCATGTAGGAAAAAGCCTGAAGAAAAAAGACAAAGACATAATAATAATTATTTTTTATAATTATTAGTCCCTTTATGGCCCTCCCTATAGTACCACGCCCCCTCCCCTCCACACTCTGGTTACTCCAACTCCTCTCTCGTTGTAAGTTGTTGGTTGATGCTGGGCTCACTGGTCTCTTTTTTTCCTGGAGTGACGTCCTCTTTTCCTGGGTGAGGACCTCTGCTCCTGGAATGCAGCCATCTCCAGGGATCTGCTGGGACCTCCAGGGTTTTCTATGAGGCGGGCAACCAGGCCTTGCAAGTCAGGAACATCTCATAGGGCAAGGTGTGTCCTGGTGCTCCAGGCTCCTTTGTTGCTGCTGTGCTTCCTCTAGTGGAGGTGACTGTCATGCTGGCTGTCTTGTTGCAGATGTCTGTCCTTTCTGCTACTTCTGTCTCATACAGTTCTGGCATCCTGGTTTGGGAACCCAACTCCCAGTCACTGGCGGTGGATGAGTTCCCTGGTGGGGACAGACTCCAGCAGGTGGTTGGTTCAGTTCAGTTGGTTCATTTCCTTTCTTCTCTAGTGGTTTACAGTTCTGCCCGAGGCCACTGTCAGAGTCGGTGGCTTTCCTCCTGCTGTTGGAGAAGGAGGGAGCTTTGCTCGTGTTGCACACATCTCTGGACCAGGGACATGACTCTCCAGGCTCAGAGATATTGTGGGTGGAGAAATGAGACATCATTAAATGAAAGTCATGACTCTGGATTGCATCCTGGGTCACAGTAACTCACCAAAATTCCACACTGGAGAATACTATGCACACGAATGTGTTAAATATTTTTGCATATCAATGTTAAATTTCTTGAAGTTGAAACTCACACGGGGGTTAAAAGAATGTGTCTTTTTTTTTTTTTTCAAAGATACATGCTAAATTACTTGGAAGTAAAGGGTCATGAATGTTTGGCAATGTATTCTAAACATTATTATTAATAATAATAATAATAATAAAATATATAGATGGTTCAGTATGGAGAAATAGTAGCAACTAGTGAATCTAAATTGAAAGTATATTCATTGAAAGTAAGTTTATTGTATTGTACTTTCAACTTACCTGTTTAAAATGCTTAAACAGAAATGTAAATTTTATTTGATCATGTTGTTTACATATTCATGCATATGTGTGTATATACATACATACATACATACACATACATACATATATATGTGTGTGTGTGTATATATATATATATATATATAAATATAACGTGATTGCATTTCCTGGGGTTCTTCCTCCACCCCATCACTGGAGAGCCTTCCTCTTGATCTTCCTATTCTCCCTTCCTCAATTTCTCTCTCCCCCACCCCCTCCCTAGCAGCCTGCCCCAGTTCCACTGTCAGCTTATTTTGGGTTTTCCCTGACCTTTTGTGATAACCACTACACTACGGAAACTGACTTCCCTGGCCTTTTGTTTGCTATTCCTATACCCCTCTATAGGTGAGATCATATGGTTTCTGTTTTTTTCTTTCTGACTTATTTCTGTGAATATAATTCCCTCTAGGTCCATTCATGTTATCACAAATGCTTCATTATTATCAGTTTTGATTGCAGAATAATATTCCATTGTGTGCATATACCACATCTTTTTCAACCATTCATCAGTTTGGGGGCATTTGGGTTGTTTCTATATCTAAATCCTGGGTTGTTTCTATATATTGTAAATAGTGCTGCAATAAACATCTGCGTAAAGATGTTCTTTTGAATTAGTGTTTTTGTGCCTGTTGAATAGATTCCCAGAAGTGGGATTGCTGGATCAAATGGTAGTTCCTTTTTCAGTAGCTTGAGGGTCCTCCAAACAGTTTTCCACAGTGGCTGGATCAGTTTGCTTTCCCACCAGCAGTGTAAGGGTGTCCCTTTTTCTCTATGTCCACACCAACACTTGTTGTTGCCCATCTTTTTTTTTTTTTTTTTAAATATGGGCCATTCTTACTGGTGTAAGATGGGATCTCAGTGTGGATTTGATTTGCAAGAAATGTAAATATTTGCTAAAAAATACTTTAACCTGGTCCTTATTCCCCTTTCTATGATAATGACAAATTCAGCCTCCATCATTCGTGGGAATTGATCTTCTTCACTTCCGAGGGGTTTTACAGGGTGGAAAACATTCAGAAAGTGCCCTCTGGTCTTCAGTCCACATTCTTAGGCATCCTAAGACTCGGAGCCTAAAAGGTCTTGTTGCTGAGCTGACAGACTTCACACTGGGGCCTAAGTGTCTGGTAGGTGGGCACTCTGACACTTAGGTTCTTACCTGTTCAGGTCCTTTGGAGCAAATTTGTAGGATCCGTGCTACTGAGAAATTCCAAACTGTTCTCTTCCCAGACACAGAAATGCATCTGTACTCTCAGGCCTCCTTTTGTTTCTGTTGTGCTCTGAATATATTTCTCCAACCCTTTCCCTTTGCTGAGAGATTCTCCCATGCTATTCTTGTAGCATCTTTAATAACACTATGAGATTCCTTTCTTGTAGCAATGGAGGTGGAAAAGGAAATTGAGTAATTTTACTAACTCACTGTTTGACAGATAAAGATATACTGTTTCCAAGAAAGTTCAGGGTTTCCTAAAGCTATCCACAGATCATCTGCATCACTGTTACCCACATACTTCCTAAAAATATTATTGATTTCTGATTCTTTACCCATATGCATTGGACCAGACTCTCTCACAGTGAGGCTGGGAATCTATATTTTTAACAATTTCCTTAAGTGACTCACACATACTGGAATTGTATGAATTATTCACTTAACAAATACATGTTGAAAGCTCTGTGTATTTGGTACTAATCTCTGTAAATTTACTTAGCAATGTGTTGAAAGGTGTTACATATTTAGTACAAATCTCTCTCTATATATATGTTATACACATGCATTTATACCTGAATGCTTTCTCAGGGCTTAATTTTTATGTTCACTCTCTGTCCCCAGGACCTGTCACCTCATGACACCGTAACTGTTCAGTACTTCTGAAATGAATGAAAACATCCAGAATTTGTAGACTATCCTAAGAATTAAATGGGATTGCTCTAATAGTTTGTCTAATTGGAAATATAAGCTATGGAAAGTCAAAATTTATAAATACAGGGACCTTCTTGAAATAATATGCTTAGGCACGTACTGTAAAGGAATGGAACAACGAGAGTTCAAAATGGTGGGAGAGTCTGTAAAAAAGGGAAAAAATGGAGGAAGAATCGAAAGGTGACAGGTATTGGAAGGAAGAGGTTATCTTACATAGATAGGCCTGGCTTGACCACAGATGGGGGTTTAAAACCAACAGGCCTAGGAGTCAGTGTCTGGTGGGAAGAACTGCGAGTAAGAGACTGAAAGGGAGACGGCAGAAAACTGACATTACATCATGTGTCGGTTGTAGTGGCAGTAAAAACGAGAAGTTAGTGACACTGCATATTAGCCAGAACGCCGGCTCTTCAATGGGGGAGAGTTGAAGTGGATTTCACTTTGGAACACAGAAACGAAAACTGTGTAGGCATGTCCTGATTACCAAAGAAGTCCTTTAGAAATCAGATCCTATCCCGCCTCCAGTCTTTTTTTTTTTTTTTTTTTTTTTAAGACCAGGTCTTGCTATTTTTGCCCGTGGAACCGCAGGCTCACGTTGCCCGGGGTACCACGGACTCAAGGGATCCCCAGCCTCAGCTTCCCAGGTAGCTGGGATTACAGGCGCGCGCCACCACGTCCGGCCCTCCTGCCCCCAGTCTTATTGAAATAAAACTTGAGATAACAAAATCAGTCTTACTAGTGGGAGAAACACCTTCTCCCTAATCTCTGCCCTAAGGTCGCAGGCCCCAACACCCCGCCTTTCCCAACACCATTTATCTATTTACTACTCTGTGCCAGCGCACTTGCAGAGACACTCTCTTCTCAGCCACACTTCTCCGTGAGGAGTGACCACGCCCACTGTCACACAGCCTTAGAGGCGGGGGTTCGCCAGAGGCGGGGGTTTGCCTTAGAGACGGGGATAAACCCGGGACTGGAATTAGGCCACGGAAGAGGTGGGGGAGAACGCGCCCTTCGGGATTTAGGAGGGATCCACGGCAAAAGCGAGGAAAACGGGAAAAAGGAAACTCGGTTCCCTCTTGCAGGACTCCGCAGCACCGGGCGCGCAGCGAAGGGGAATACTATCTTGAGATTAGACCTGGCAACAAGCCTCAGAACCCCTTGCCAAAATCACGGCACCCGATTGGAGAGATTGCCAGAGATGGGCGGTCCTGATTGGTTAGTTGGACCTCGAACCAGGCCTACGCCCGAGGATCTGGCGAGGAGTGGGCGGGATTTGGAATTGAACCCCTAGTTTCATTGGTGAAAGGAAAACAAACCAGGGACTTTTCGGAAGCGTGATTGGGTGTTGCCAGTAACCTCTACCTCACGGTTTTTTTAGTTACGGAAGCCGGGAAGGCTGAGCGCTGCGTTTATCTCAAGGAAGTTAGCGGCGGAAACCCGGATAGCAGTGCTGAAGAGATACCTCAGGCCCAATGGCGTCTATGGAAGCTAGCGGCAGCGGTGGGGAAGGGCAAGGGGTCGAGAAACCCGTCACTTATTACCGCTTGGAGGAGGTGGCGAGGCGCAACTCCTCGAAGGAGATATGGCTGGTGATTCACGGGCGAGTCTACGATGTCACTCGCTTCCTTAACGAGGTGGGGTCCCTGAGGTCGGCATCCCTCTGCTGCAGGGATGGGGGAGCTGCAGGGATGAGGGGTCGGGTCCGAAGGGCAGTTGCGGGGAGAGCGTGTGAGGGAAATGACGACTGGCCGAGGGCCACGAGGCTTCCGAAGGGTCGCGACACCCTCCACTCCCAGAGGGAAAGTGGGGGACCCTAGGTCTGCATGCATTTCCGTTTACATCCTTCGCTAGATTCTGGTACTTTCAGTTGTATGTGTTACTTAGCCGGTATTGAGCACTTACTATGCGCCAGACTGAACCCTAAGCCTCATTACCCCCATTTTAGAGAGCGGGAAACTGAGCCTCAGAAACTGAGGACTCTCGTGGTCACACACTTAACACGCAAGGTCTTAAGAGCTGCAAAGCCGTCCTTTGACTTTCCCATCAGAAGTAGTACCGTTTTGGGTTTTTATATTAAGACGAAGCTGAGATCATCCCCACCCACCTTCTAATTTCAGTTGACCTTGAGGCCAAAAGGTCATATGAGTTTTTCCCCTCTTTTGCACCATTGACTCAGATTCTGTTATCTTAAATCTTCAAGGCTGTGGTATTAGACCTTATTACAGAATTTCTGGAGACCGTTGTACGATCGAGTTGTTTTTAATTAAAGGAAAGGACAGTCATTTCATTTGTTTTAACTAGTTATCGATGTTATGCACTTGCAGAAACTTCAGCCCATTTAAAATGGACAGTATGGTGAGTTTTGGCGAATTTATTCACCTACGTGGTCACAACCTTAAGAAACAAAAGCGTTTCTATTACTAGAAAAGTTTCCTGTTGCTCTTTTGAAATTGGTCCCCCATCCCATCCCTAATGTGTCACATAGATGTATATATAATTTTTGTGGGATGAATCATTTATTTTGAGAATTAGATTAGTGGTAGTCATTACTTGTCTTTCATGTTATAACCTTCCTAGAACTGAGAAGACAATTTATTTAAATTTTTTTTTAATGCTCTAAAGCAAGAGGTGTCTGCTTCTATTACCCTATGTTTTGATTCTTTTAATGCCTCTCCTTGAAGTGCAGACTACAGTCATGTACGTGTTTGGTTATCTCTAGATTACTGTGCTCTCCATCCACACATTCCTGGAACAGTCCCTTCCTCAGTTCTTCGAAGAGTGCTAGGTGGACAAATCAAAGTACTTAATATTGTCTAAGTCACAGGTAACTTACTGTTTTTACATGTTCTCCTTGTCTTAGCACCCAGTGCTGGTCTTCATCCTATCTCAAAGATCAGTACTTTTAACCAGCTACGGTGGCACGCAGCTTTAATCCCAGCCTAAGACAGAAGGCTGAGACTGGGAGTCACTTGAGTCCACGGGTTTGCGACCCCCCCCGGGACAACATAGGGAGACCTAGTTTCAAAAAAATAGCTGGTGTGGTGGTGTGCGCCTCTAATCCCAGTTACCTGGGAGGCTGAGACTGGGGATCACTTGAGTCTGGGGTACCCGGGGCAACATAGCAAGACCTAGCCTCAAAAAAAAAAAAAAGGCCGGGCACGATGGCACGTGTCTGTTAGCGACAGCTTATGGAGTTTATGGCGTCGCAACGGGGTCTGGGGATCACGGTTTGAGTCCCGCCCAGGGCAACACAGCAAGACCTAGTCCCAAAAAATAGCTGGACATGGTGGCGCGCGCCTGTAATCCTAACTACCTGGGAAGCTGAGGTTGGGGATTGCTTGAGTCTGTGGTACCATGGGCAACATGAGCCTGCAGTTCCACAGACAAAAACAGAGAGACCTAGTCTCAAAAAAAAAATCTGTCCTTTTAAAGTCTCAACCTTAGTACTTGATTCTCTTCTCAATGTCTTCCCCTCTCTATGTTCTCTAGTGAGAGTGTTCTCTTCAAGTGACTGTGCTTGAGCTTTTGCCCATCTGATTCTTTTCTTCTGCTTTCCCTGTATGTAGATACTTTTACCATCATCCTCTCTACAACTGGCCCCACTCTACTATAGGCCAAGACTTGTGGGGTCTCTCCACTCAGATGTCCCGCAAACCCTGCCAACCTGTAGGTCACCCAGCCTATGTTCTCTTCTCATGGATGTGCATAACCAGTTCCTTATCCAGAACCTTGGATACAAGTAGGTAGCTTAGCATCACC
Organism: Uropsilus gracilis; assembly: GCA_004024945.1. Lineage (NCBI taxonomy): Eukaryota > Metazoa > Chordata > Mammalia > Eulipotyphla > Talpidae > Uropsilus > Uropsilus gracilis. The sequence goes on along the minus strand of PVHY01012265.1, from coordinate 939 downwards.
TTGTGATTTCCTGGACCTGCTCTGGTATAGGCCAACCCATGATCTCCATATTGCTACAGATGTGCATAAAATCCCTTGCACAGCTGATTTGTAACAGAGACCCTGAACATGCCCTGATTTGGATGGGTCCCCTAGGCAACTGCAGGAGAAGACCTGGGTGAAAACAGTTCATTTTTACTTCTCTGAAGCAAAGTTTTCAGTTAATTTGGGATCTGGGAAAGCAATCTCTACATTCTGACTCCAATCTGTAAAAACATTTAAAAAGTAAAAGTTTCTCAGATTATTTTTAATGTTCCAGGGGTGAATAAGTTACCCTTAGACTATAGTAACTTCTTGGCATTTGTGTATATATGTCATTTACTGCTTTTAAAAGTGCTTTCCTATTCTTCCTTGATATAAATAGGTACCCTTAATTTGATAGGTACTCTTATTTTGGTTAGGATGTAAGAAATGGGTTCAGAGAGATTTTGGTCATACAGTTGGTATGTGGCAGATTGATTCAGATAGACCCCTTGATTTCTTTCAGCTGCACAGCATTACAGGTTTTCCCGCACTATCTGTAGGTAAAATGTTCCTATTAGGTATGATTGGGTAGATTAGTTTTTGGGTCCAGGTATACTAAAAATTTTTTCCACATAAATTAAGACGAGATCAGGCGCGTTCAGGGTGGTATGGCCTTAGATGCCGCATAAATTAATGGTAACAGCTTTCCCAAGCCTATAACCTAACCTACCAAATACAAGCATTCTACTTAAAAAAAAAAAAATTATTTTGCACATGTGTGCATACGTACATATACATATATTTTCCACATCATAGTCTATTTTTGGGTTCTCCCACCACCTTATCACCTATGAAACATCTTGACCTGAGAATTTTTTATTTTTTATTTTTATTTTTTTTGATACTTAGGTCTCACTATTTTTTTTTTTTTTTTTT